>RWGZ01001526.1:0-61397 GCA_009725065.1 Utricularia reniformis
TTGACACGGTTTAGATCCTCATGAAGTCCATCCAACAAAAAGGCAAGGAGCTCCTGTAGGGAAATGTAAAAATGTCTTGCAAGATTTTACACAAATCAATAAAAAATAGAATTATATAGGTGTCATGCAACTCAGCAAACCTGTGAGTCATGCTGACCACTTCCACCAAACTGTGGGGCAAAACGAGCAAGTTTCGACTTAAATGGCTTAGGGGACACTGGTACTCGCCCTGGCGACCATAGCTTCCTCAAAAGCTCGCCAAATGCTAAAGCAAGCTCACCCTGCATAAGAAAAAAAGTTCGGATAAATTTTTTTTTCTTATTAGCAAATATAAGGAACCTTCTAAACATCCGAATTTAAAATTGGAAAAATAGATAAAGGCTAAAGCCATGTCTGAAGCTTAACATGATGTTAAATAGGGCTAAAATTTTACAACACTTGGCAATGGATGTTTTGAAGAAAATAACAATATATTGTCAATGAACTCAATGCTATAGTTAAATGTTAAACGTGGAGAAAAAATATCGATTAAAAATCATGTATCCGAATATTTTCCACGCAAGCATAACGGGTTGAAACTTACAACCATGCCCAGTGGATTCTGACGATTTATTTCTTGATGATAATCTTCATGGAAATACCGAGCAAATTCGGGTGTGTGAACAAGGCATTGAATTGCACTGTTCATGAAGCAAGTATTCCCAAGATTCAGCAGCCCAATAAGACCACAGGAAGCACCCCTTGTACTAACACCACTTGCGTATGTCCTCTCCACAGTTAAGTTCTGAAAATTCGATTCTAAATTCCCATTTCTTGCTTGAACCTTTCCAAAAGGTACACTTCCATAAGATGGCAAACTTGATGGTGAAGGAGCTGCAGCCATACCTCCGTTACTGGCAGAGCCATTTTCTGGATTGGGGTCCGTACCACCATCAGATTTACTGTTAAAAATCTCCACTAAAATCTGTTCCATATATTGTGATGAGATCAAAGAACATCAGCACGGCAAAAAAACAATTTAAAAAGTAAAGTTGACAAGAAGTGTTATAGCTACTTCCCAAATTAGAAAGAATGGTCGGAAAAAATCAACATACATTGTAGTTGAACTATTATCAACTGGATAAAAATAAACAATCCATTTTTAAGAGAATTCCCATGGAATACAAAAAGGTGACAAGCAATTTGAGGTGATTAGAGGCTGAATATCATGGTTCATACGACTAAACTCAAGTTTAATGTAAAATTAGCCCTCATATTCAAAAGGAGGACAATCTTAATTAGATCTAAAAATATTGAGCATATAGTCACTTACATCCTGATCCATCTGTATGTTCGCATCATCCAGAGTTTTTTCCATTTCATTCATCAGTGAGTGCTTCTGATGACTAAAGTAGTCACAAATAGAAATCTGAAACACATAAATCCTAAACCAGATCAATCAAGAAACAACAAATCCACTAGCAGGCCTACTCACTTGTTCAAGAGCAAGATCAAAAATTTCGCAAACTCTCCGATGAAGTTCACCAATTGTTTCCTGGACCATTGCAAATGAAAATATAAGAATTAGGTATTAAGCAAATAATTATGAGAACCATATGTATTTAAATAAAAAACATCATACCTTTTTGCTAATTCTCATGGTAGAACGATCTCCTTTTGGCATCAAAAGCAACTGCAATCGTAGAGGGTAAACCTCGACTGATAATTCTGTACGTGAAAGACCAGTGTTGATTACTTTTCTACCCAAAACAGGACCGCCTCCATACCTAGAGTAGGGATGTGATATCAATCCTTGGGAACTGATAGTTCATCTTCTAAAGTATGCAAAAAACACAGCCTTTCAAAATGGGGTCAGAAACATACACAAAAATGAATGTCTCTGATTATGCAGCAAATATTACAATGACAAGTGAGACACATCATACAATATACTAAAATCTAAGTAAAGTATCTAATCCTTGGAGAAGAGAGTTCCGGTAAAAACAGGGTCAACATCACTTATAAGTTTAACTCACCATGAGTACAATTGACTCCAAAGCTCTCCCGGTAGCAGAATATAATCTGTTCCTTCAACTAGAGTGTCATAAATCTCAATACCCATCGCAGAATCCTCGGATACAGATTCATCTATTAGGTCAGAATTGTCAATGCCAGATGGCCTCTTCAATTCAACTAAGGTGGATGCATCAGGATGCTCTGAAGAAGATCCATCATTTACATTTGTAGTCAGGCTTTGGTTGACATATCCTAGCCACTCTTGCCACCACCTGAGAACACTCACACTGAATTAGTTGCCTATTACAAAAAAGAGGGTCCCAATCACATCAAGAAAAATGGACGGGCATACGAGTCACTAACACGCAGTGAAAATTTCAGTTTAATTGAAATAGGCATATTTCAAGGGGTAATGGAAAGGCTAAAAAGGGAAGAACCATGAGAAGAAAAGTGCAATCAATAAGACTGAATTATCACTGGGCGAACCTTAAAAACAAATCTTTTACCAAACCGATCTAATCCCTCATTCCAAACCCCGAAAGGAGAAAATAATAAAAAAACAAGAAAAGGGGTATCAACTATCAACCTCTGAGTGATCAAGTAAAAAGTATCGCCAAGTTTGGTCTGAGATTCGGCTGCGACTGAAATGTCCCTAATCTTTTGCTTCTCTTCCTCAGGCGTCAGCGGCTTCGCTATCTCCGCCATTTACTCGCCCTTCCTCCACACACTCAAACAAAAGTAAAAAGAATCCAACAGATCACGAAGACAAAAACCCAGTCAATCGAGTAGTAAGGATTGAGATGAGTTATTTATTTGCCTACAGACTACAGAGTACAGATGTTGAAGAGAACTGGGGTTTTGAAGCACTTGGGTTCTTGTTCTCAATTCTCATTGCTCAATGCTGTAGCCTAATTTTACATTTTTACTTTATAAATATATTTTGATTTTAATACTAATTTTGTAAATGTTTAATAAATAAAATATAACAAAATTGTATTTAAATATTTTTTTAAAAAAAACCATAGTATTAATTTGAAAATCAATATTAATGGAGTGTATTTCAACTTGAAATTTTAATTTTTAAAACCGGTACAAATTGCAATGTGTATCAAAAATAATTTATATATGATAGGTAGTTTGAAACTTTGAATAAAAAATGATAATAATTATCAATTTAAACCAAATTAACTTTTTTTGTAAATTAACTTAAAATTTTAATTAAATAATATAAAAAACTTGAACATAAACCAAAGTTTACAAGTTGAATCTATGATCCTTATTCGATCCGAACAAAGCGAGTTTAGCTTGTTAGTGTTCGTTCAAATTATATTTCGAACGGAGAAACTTGTTCGGATCATATTTCTAAAATTTTATTCATGTCGTATTTGTTTTTTTGTTCATGTCCGTGTCCATTTTGAGGTTTGTATTCATGTTTATTATATTTGAATCTGTTCGTTTTGTATTCGAACTCATGTTCGGATCCATTCGTTCATGTTATGCAGAAATAGTATAAAAATACTCAAATTCGAAATTTCACAAACGTGTTTGTATTTGTTCGAATTTTTATTTGAACTCGTTTCGTTGTTCAAACATTATTCATATTTTAATTTAAACGAACAAATCGAATAGTATAAGTTCACGAACAACTTTAACAATATTTTGGAGTTATAAACTTATAAGCAACTCTACTGCCAAATATATTGAATTTATAAACAATAATTTAATTGATAACAATAATTCTACACTACTCTATGAGAAACTCTGAGTTTTAAAAGCATCATTGTTATACATGTAACTTCTACTCACAGAGGAAGTTTGGATGAAGGGCTCTTAGCTTAAGCCGATTGTGCAAGCAAAAATGTCATGCCTGAAGGTCCTTATTTGAAATGACTCCATTTTCAATGCTTAGCAGGGGATCCAATTCTATTTCCTTAGCCTTGAAACATGGCATTTATACGAAGAATGTGAAGCGTAGATTGGGAATGAAAGAAGAAGGGGTAAGTAAGTGTACCTGAGATGATTGTTGAGGGGATGCATCGGCAAGACCCTTTTGATGGCTTTCGATAATGCAATAATACGAATACAGTATCATTCCGACTACGGCGACTAGGATACCGAAAATGTTTAGCCAGCTAAAAGGGTCTTGTAGAAGAACATAACCAAATGTAAGGACAAGGCATGTTTTCAAATGCCCCAAGACTTGATAAGTAACTGGAGATGTCTTTCCGATTACAAGGAAAGTGCTGAAGTTAACTAAAACTGATATCAAGCACGATAACACTATAAATCCCTGTAAAAAAAACACTGAATAAGATCACATTGTGTAGAGATGAATAGAAGAGTTTTTGGTCTTACCAACACTTGAGAAGTGTAGTTGAAGGCGAAAACATTCTGGTTTGTTAGAAGCGCATCGACAAATGGTCCAGTTACAAAGAGAATCAATGTCTGAAAAGGGCAAGATTGATAAAGGAGTTGTGTTGATGAGACCTTGAACTTCTTCTGTATGGTATTTGTCATCTGTTTGTGCAGTCAGACTAAAAATTACCTTTTCATGAACATGCTAAATAATGTAAAGATGAGGCGAAGAAACTTAATGAGGAGGGAAGGCTTACAATTTGTGCTACGCAGGTTGTGATAATTGCAAGAAATGACAAGAAGGAACCAAGGGCATTGAGCTGCAAATCAGTCACAGTAGCGATGCCAACACCAAGGAGAAGCACAGTGAGTGAAAGCTGAACATTCTGACTAAACATAATGAATAAGGGAAAATAAATCATACAACAAGCATGTAACTCATCATACTTAAGCTAAAAAACAAACAGTGAGGCGAGGCAAGGCGCTAACCTGAACCTTTTCCTAAGGACCAATGTCTCTAAAATGACAGTGCATGGGATGATTGCCAATTTGGTCATCTAAAATCATAAGACATAAAAGACATTGACATTTCCAACTAGCCATTGAGAAAAAACTAAATAACTTGGCAATATATAATTAAAAGCACTGAAATTGTTCTGGACAGACTTTGAAAAGATAGTAATCTCAAATAGTCTTGGAGTAAAAAAAATAGGGATTAAAAAAAGAATTTGAACCTGATAAAAGCCAACTGAGTTGAAGCCAAGACTGAGATTTAGAAGTCCAATCGATGCGCCATTCAGAATTCCAAATCCCATAACAGTCTTTGAATCAAAAGGCTTATGTTCAAACCATTTCATCAATAGAGCCAAATGGAGAGAACAAAATGTGACAAGAAGATGCCAACTAGTAAGTGTTGTAGCTGGGGGAAAATGAGAGTAAAGAAGTTAATGTCAGTCACATTACGAACTCGTAACCATTCAAGCCAGCATTATGCAACAATCCATAGTGTACAATGATGAGAAATGGTAAAACCTTCAATCATAATTCACTTGAACTGATATATTTGTTGATGATTAAACAGCACGAAGGATTCTCCTACTTCTTAACAACGCATGAAATTCAATTCACGGTTCAAGTTTCAATCGAATGGTTGCGCAGATAAGTAAGAGAACTAAAAATGATAGATTGATATCTACCATACGCAAGCATCGCAAAATAGCGTCGGTACTCACCAAAAGCGAAGCCAAGTGTGCTAATCAGAGCCTTGTTGCAAATCACGATCGACACAGAAGAAACCACAGAAAGACTCAATGCTCCGGCAGTTCCCAACCGAAACCGCTGGCCCTCAGTCATCTTCTAGATTCTCTCGACTCAATATCTACACATGCCCATGATTCCAAGAATCAATTTCACACATACATACAAAAACAAACAACCAATTGATTATCACAATAATGCACAATCACCTCATTTGGAGTTCACACAAATCAGCTCCTCTGAATCAAATAAACATAAATCATAAAACCGGATTCCAATACAATATTATCAAACACTTGCAGCAATGAATTGAACAAAAATAAAAAAACTTACAACTCAATAATCAAGCCAGATCCGCTGCTCTGCGGCAGGATATAACGGGGGAAGAAAGATTCAAAGTACGTGAAAATGAATGCCGATTGCGGGGTGGCGTATGCATAAATATTTAGAAAGAACCAACCTGAAAAAGGGAGGTCAAATCTTCAATGAATCAAAACTAAAACGTGTGCAAATTACTGCAGGTTTCTAATTAGATTTATCATTTATCCAAATATATAACTATTACATGCTTAATAATGATTTGAGCTATTATGATTATATGAGATTAATTAAGTGTGAAACTAATTGTGATAAAGTCACATTGATGTAACATAATTAATTAAAATTAAACTTATTTAATTAGTAGTATAGTATATGATTAATATATGAAATTATTTAAATATTAATACAAATTTAAAAAAAATATGAAAATTTCATATACTCTTATTTATATAATAAGTCATAAATTATAAAATCATTTATATTAAACAAATTATCAAATTAATTCTAACGTAAATAATACAAATATTACGACTAGAAACATATCTCATAATTGCTTTAGAAATATAAAATCATTTACCAAAAACAATTCTACAAAACATGATAAAATGAAAAGAAAAGAAAAGAAATAGAGTTTTTAATATTTAATAAGAGTAAAAATACAGTTTTAGTAGAGAAAATAATGTCCTTAATCCCTAAACTTTAATGATTTTGGTAAATTTGGTCTACAAAGTTTTTTTTAGTATTTGTAATCCCCAAACTTTCATTTTTTTCCATTATGCATCCCTAAAGTTTATATAATTTGACAAATTTGATCCTTAAAGTGGCAAAATATATTCTCAAAGTTTGATTGTCACAAAACTAATCCTTATATTTTACACGTAGTGGCAGTGTAAGTCCCCAAAGTTTATTGATTTGGCGAATTTAGTCCTCCGATTTAAACAATGTTATTTGACGCATTTACTATCGTTTAACATTTAATTTGACTTCGGTTCAACTTGTTCAAGTTGAATGATGATGTATTTTATAGGTAGAAAAAAATCGGTCGAATTAGTTAACCGAACGAACCGAGTTATGATCGACAAATAGACTTCATTTTTGATGATGTTTAATAAAGAAAATCTTAACTTAAATTGATTAATTTAACTAGTTATTACCGAAAAACCGAATGTTTTCTCATTTATATGGATCCGAAAAATGATTTATATTTTACAGTATCATACCCGGAAATCACAATCCGACTCTATAACTCGATATCGGGCTATAACAGACAAATTCTGGTGCCTCCCGTTTTCACACCGATCGGTATGAAATCATTGATTATTTTTTATTATCGTTTAAGTTTTAGAATCGTAATTATCGTAAATTCAAACTTTTAGGACTAATAAAGTCATTAGAGTCCAAATTTGTCAAAATTAGTATACTACGGGGACCAAATACGTCATTATTATAGTTTGAGGATTTCAATTGTCAAAATTGAAAATATTGGGGATCAAATTTGACACACACATTAAATATTGAGGGCCGATTTCGCCAACATATTGAAAGTGTGAGGACTTGTTTTGCCAACTTAAAACTACGAGTATCATAATTGCCACAATTAGAAAACTTTGGGGACCAAATTTGACAAAATTAGAAAATTGTGGGAACTAAATATACGTGTCGCCCGTTTTAGTATTTAAATTGTATATAATAAAATTATTATATCAAAACTTTTAACGATATTACATGAGTTATCCATTCAGTGTGATAAATTAATAGATCAACTAATATTAGATTACATACGATTAAAATAATTATCTATAAGGGGAAACCAAACATACTCATAATGAAAAATCATATAATATAATGATTAGTGATATATAAATTATAATAAAAAATTTGTATATTAAGTCACAGAATAAATTGATCTTTAAAATAATTATAATTGTATGTCATCTTCGTTATTTAGTATATAATCTAGAAAATATACTTCTATATAAATTAAGATATATAGTTAAGCGAGTAGTTATAACATATTTTCTAAAAAATATCGAATAATAAAAATANCACTCAGTCCCCAGCAGGATTACAAGCTCATGTTCGGTCTCCTCTTCTCTCTCAGATCTTTGACCGCAAAGATGGATCCTACAAGGTGTTAAATCTGATTAATAATCCATTCCGTTGATCTTGGTCACAATGCCGATTCAATTCCTTTGCAATTTAATTTTCCCCTTTTCTCGTTTTTTAATTGTTTTGCTCAGTGCTGATAAAGGTAACCTAGGGATTCCATTGCTTCCTGGTCAAGGTTGCTCTTTCCATAGTTTCACAACGAATACGTATAAATTAAGCTTCATGGAAAGTCCCTCTGGTGTTAAGGTTAGTTTAGATAATCTTCTATTCGTTTTTTTATGAATGAAAATCAGCTTATATGGTTATTGCAGATCATTCTGGTCACTAATCCAAGAACTGGGGATCTTAGAGAGTCCTTGAAGTTCATATACAACTTATATGTTGAGTATGTTGTGAAGAATCCTTTGTATTCTCCTGGAACTCTTATTAGGTAAGTTACTCTTCTTTATCTTGCATTCATCATAGAAGATTGAGCATGAATTTGTAATGAAAAATCAAAACCATTCATTTTTGGAACATGTTTGTGCAGGTGCGAGCTGTTTAATAAATCTGTAGATCAGTATGTAAGAGGACTTGGTTAATACAAGGCATCAGGTACCCTCCCCTCTGTGATTTGAATCTGTAAAAAGTACCCCTTTTTATGATTATTGAAAATGGTGAATCCCGTATGGAAATTCCTTATACTTTGATCGTTTTAGTAAATTTGATTTTCATAATTTGTAATGACATGTTGGTTAGTCTGGTTTTGAAAAATTTAGTTTTCTAAGTTTGTAATATTTGGAAAATCAGATCCTCTTGGTAAAATCGATTCTCGAAATTTGATTTTGACTAAGGATCACAATTCACAATTAACAAAATTGGAAAATTTTCCATATCAAATATGTCATACCGACTAAACTTTGTGAACTTTTTTGTCAATTTTGAAAATATGGAGACATGTTTTGACATATTTATACTTTAGGGATCAAAAGTGTTACAATTTATAAAACTTTGGAAACCAAAATTGCTAAAAACATGAAATTATGTGGACCAACAATTTCAAAAACCTTTTTTCCTAGCCTAACAATTTGAGAACAAAATTCGAACTCAAAATGAACATGAACTTCAATTGAACTTAACATCAAGTCGCCAAAATACATCTAAATTTCATACTCTAATCGAACCTAAAAAGGCTCAAATCAAACTTATTTCATTTCGAACCAATTATGTCATACAAACTAAACTTTTTGAATTGATTTTGTCAAATATACAAAGTTTATGGGTCTTTTTTGTCATTTTGACATTTTTGGGATCACAACTGCACAATAATAAAACTTTAAGGATCAAAATTATCAAAATAATAAAACTATAAAGATCAACATAACTAGTTTTTTACAAATCTTTTATAAACACTGATACAAATATACCTACAAGAGAAAAGATGATTCTTTTTGTATCTACAAAAGGCAGGAAGATCAATTGTGAAGAGGATTGGGGCCACAAGGCACCACTCTCTTCGATACAGTATGAATCTTCTTCTTCTCTTTGCCTTCATTTCCCTTCAATCTTGAATAATATGAATCAATTAAAGTATGTTGAAATTTAGCTTCAGCTTGTGAATAACTCTTGATTCTCCTACTGCAACTGCAGAGATTGAACTGTGTAGAAATAATGATGATGAAAATAATGAAGCAATAAGCTGGGGTTTGAGAAGTTCTCATCTCTGAATCAACTGTTTGTGCATCACCTCAGAGTTATTGGGTTATTAATAGAGATGAGTTTGGAGGATTATAACATAAAAGTCATGACCAACAATTACAAGCAACTCCGCTTATACCCGTATCATGACAAGTATTTGATTGAAACCAATCTTTTCATATCTATCCGTAATTCCGTTCCAGTATGATTGGGTATCGTCGGGAACCAAAATTTCTTTTATAAAAAGTCAAAATAATTTTTTTATAAAAATTTACCCGAAAAAACCTGGGAACCGAACTGAAAACCTTGTACTAAGCGGTATTGGTTAGAATATTGGTATGTTTTTGTCGCCAGTATACCGGTCAGTATAAAAACATTGATTGAAACAATTTGAAAGATGAGTCATTTTATGAGTCATTTAAGTTTTTTCGGTTAAAACTTGAATTCAAAAATCAAGTTTTGAACTAAACCAAGCTTGAATTCCTAAAGAATAGAACTTAGTCTATTTCGAATTGAATTAAAACATTGAAAACACTTTAGTGCGATTTTGTTTCTTTATATTGAATCATTGATAATGGTAATTGAAGTTCGTAATTAATAATGAGTTTGTTTCCTTTAAGTATGGGATAAAGCACACTTTTTTTTTAAATTAGATTTTTTATAAAAAAAAATCATGTTGTGTTCCGTCTCATTTTTTGCATTTACGTCACCCCTCTAAATATCATGTATTATCATAACATGATTTTAAAGGTTACATTGCGTTCAACTCACTATGCTTTGGTTTTGTTGGGTACTATAATTAAACTAAGGTGTAGTAAAGTGCATCCACCCATACGTTATTTTTTAAATGTCCAAAAAGCAAAAGAAAAATACGATGTGTTAAACGTTAAAAAAATATGATTTTACATTCGTTGCTAAAAGCAATTGTGACAACACACCTTACTTCTAAAAACTGAAATATGATTATTCTTATTTTTTACATATAACAGTATATTATTATTTTTATATAAATAAATATATTGATATTATATTTTTAGAAATTCAATATCATCTCACCAAATTATTTTGAGGAAATTGCATGATTAGCCCTTCAACTTACGAGATGTGTAAAGTGCATCTGCTCTACCTTATTAAATTGTAAAAATGAAATATAAAGTTATCAATATCATATGTTTTTTATTCCTGGCATTCTAACCAATGTTTTCATACCCGTCCGGAATTTCGTATCGGTCCGAACCGGTATGACCGGCCGGTAAAAAAATTAATATTTTTTTATTATTTTTTTTCAGGTCGACCCGGATACCCGGTTTTTGGCGTACCGGCCGGTATAAAAACATGGATTCCAACACATGTTTTTTGTAAATTGAAAATCGTTTGAAAACCTCTTACAAAGTTCTTAAATAATTCTCGTTTAAAAAATTATACAAAATTTACCATTGATGTTTAAGAATTGTGAATAAAACATTAAAAATGTACGAATTCATTAAAGTATCAATGATAAACTGTATTGGAAAATTAATGTGTCTTATATGTATTTAATTGAAATTAGAGAGTTATCAATGTATATTTTTATTCAAAAAATATATTATATTTATAATTTTGTAACTTTGAAGCATCAATCTTAACATTTACACAACCCGTAAGTTGTTGAGTCGTGGGCAAATATCACCCAAATTATTTTAGTTCAACTTACCACGTCCAACTTTTTTAATATGTATTCCAAGCAAACTCAATATCACCTCATTAAAAAACTAATAATATCACTATTTTTATAATCTAGAAGCCTATAAATACTATTAAAAATTCAAATCTTTCCACCGATATCAAGGGCGTATTTGTCATTCCATTTTTTAACATTTAAATCCTATTTATTTCATGTNAAGAATGAAAGTAACACAAACAGAGACAGTAACAGTAACAAGACAGAGCTTCTTGGCCTTGAAATGAAGCATAATTCTTGGAGCTTCTTTGAATCTTTCTTCCTTGTTTACTCTTTTCCCCTTCAGTTCTGTATTTCCATTTTTTTCTTCGAATATGACCGCTTTTGCTTTTTTCGCTCATAGTGACACGTGTACTGTGAAGGGGTTTTGGCGGAATGGCTCTGCCAAACTTGTACTTGCTTAATAGCTTGTTTGTTGGTTATGTTTCTCAAATTTATTTACGAAATAACATATGTTTATATATTTTTAATAAAAATAAATAAATAATTTATATATATAAATATATAATAAATTAAATTATTATATATTAATCAATATTTTTATATTGATTCGAAATTTCATAACGATTTGAATCGATACAAATATTAATATAAAAATATTTTCCGATCTACCTAGAAAAACTCGGGTTCTGACTTGGAAACCCTGTAATAGACCAAATACCGATTCGTTAGGTTTTGGTTTTATCGTCGAGTTTGAAAATATGAATATTAAGATCGAATTAACTTTAACGAATTTGAATTCAAAATAATTAAGTAGTAAGCATAATTAAATTCTGCTTCATTTCAAGGCCAAGAAGCTCTGTCTTGTTACCGTTACTGTTTCTGTTTGTGTTACTTACCTTTTTATGGAAGGGAAAAAACAAATGCTTACCTGAATTGTGTTTATTCTTTTTGGGGTTCTTCTTTATTTTGACTCCTGTTGTTATCTGGGTATGGAGGGGATAAGGATAAGGCGCCCGCCGCCGAAATCTTTGCCGGCGACAGTTTTCTTTGTCTCTGTTCTTGCAATCGGAGTTTTTATATGTGTGCGGTATATCGAATTCGCTGCCGCGGTATGTATCGTCTTCTTACTTTCACTTTTACTGTTCTTCGTCTTTTTATTTGTTCAAATTTACAGATAATTGACAGAATCCCTAGAAAAGCTCCGATTTCTGATTCGGGAGTCACGAAGATTATTCAGAATCTCAGAGAAGTTAACATTTCATTGAACTGTACACTCTACAGCCAGTCACGGAGTTGCCCCACCGCCTATTACACATCGGAAAACCAGTTCCCTCTCTGACATGTTAGAGTTTTTGCAGCAGAATAATGTTATTTTTGTTCTTTGTTGAATTACAAGAACAAAAAGATGGGAGCAAAATTTCTAGGGGAATCATTTTTTTATTCATAACTGCAATATACTTATACATTCCTAAAGGACATACCTTTTCAAATACGTAACCACCTATACGACTTATCCATTCATAACCACCTAAACATTATCCAATTATTTATCTAATAAAACACACAAGCAGTTTGACTAATAAGTCAAGTATATCATCCGATACTCTCCCTTAAACTTGACCTTTTCTTCATTCCAAGCAAGTCTCTGAATCTGATAAATGCTTCATTTTTCAAAGGCTTGGTTAACATATCAGCCATCTGATCATTACTTCTCACAAATTCCAAATCAACAACTTTCTTCTCAACGCATTCCCTTATGTAATGAAACCGAGTTTCAATATGCTTGCTGCGACTGTGCAGAACTGGATTCTTTCCCAATGCTATGGCTGATTTATTGTCCACCAGAATAATAGTTGGTGAAGTCTGTAAGAAATTTAACTCCTGTAAAAGATTTCGTAACCAAACAGCATGACAAGTTGCAGAAGTTGCTGCAACATATTCAGCTTCACATGTAGACAAAGTAACAATAGGTTGTTTTTTCGAGCTCCACGAGAAACTTGTATCACCAAGATAAAACACAAAACCAGTTGTACTTCTCGAATCATCCTTGCAACATGCCCAATCGCTATCACTGTAGCCATATAATTCAGAAGAAGAAGACAAACGTGAATAACATAATCCATAATTCACTGTCCCCTTCACATAACGTAGAATCCTCTTTGCTGCATTCAGATGTACTTCTGTTGGGGATTCCATATATCTGCTTATTAATCCAACTCCATAAAGAATGTCTGGTCGAGTGCTCGTTAAATAACGTAAGCTTCCCACTATGCTTCGATACTCTGTTTCATCAACCGTGACTGAAAAATCTCCATCTTTTGACAATCTTAATCCCATTTCCACAGGTGTAATTACAGAATTACACTTCTCCATATGAGTTTTCTTCAGAAGTTCTATAGCAAATTTCTCCTGACATATGAAAATTCCATCAACTCTCTGATCAACTTGGATACCAAGATAATACGCCATGAGACCCAAATCTGTCATCTCAAAAACATATTGCATTTCCTTCTTGAACAGATTTATTCCATCAACATCTGAGCTTGTAACAATAAGATCATCTACATAGATGCAGACAAAAAGAACCTTCCCTTCAGATTTTTTCTTCACGTACAGAGAGTACTCATGAACACAACGAGAAAATCCCATCTCAACAAGACAAGCATCCAAGCGAGAATTCCATGCTCTAGGTGCTTGTTTAAGCCCGTATAGAGCTTTCTCCAATTTCAACACCTTGTTCTTATCTCCCTTAGAAACAAACCCAGGTGGTTGAACAATATAGGCTTCTTCTTTCAATAAACCATTCAAAAACGCCGTTTTGACGTCCATCTGAAAAAGTCTCCATCCATGTTGTGCCGCAATACAGATAAGCATACGAACAGTCTCAAGTCTTGCAACTGGTGCAAAGACTTCTTCAAAGTCGATTCCTTTCTTCTGTTTGTAGCCTTTGGCAACAAGTCTCGCCTTGTAACGATCAATATCTCCATTCGCTTTCCTCTTAATTTTAAAAATCCACTTCACGTCAATGGCTTCCCTGTTGGGCGGCTTATCAACAAGCTTCCAAGTCTTATTCTTCTCAATAGATGCTAATTCTTCTTTTATTGCTGATTCCCACTTTGGATCACATATAGCCTNGTGAAGTTTCAGATCAACTAGGCATGTGATCTGAAGGTATAAGCCATTGTTGAGAGAAAGTGACAGAATTTGTGCATTCTCAACTTCTGCAACGAGACGGGAGGATATGGGGAAGGTGAAACCAAAAGGCGTAAATACTAAATATACCATTTTATTTAATAAAATATTAATACTATTTTCCACGTATTAATAACAGATTCCTTATTTAAATTATTCTGTATATTTCAAATATTTATATTTTGAAATATTGCATTTAGGAATTTTAGTTTTTACATTTACTTTCGTTTTGTAGCATGACAAAGATTGAATGTAATAAAATTAAGATAATTAATAAATTAAATTAAATTAAATTAAATTAAAACTAGATATATTTGGTTATAATACTTGTGTCATATAATATGCAATAAAACTAATACATTAATAATATTTACGATATGTTTTTGGAGTTTTATGAACATTGACGTATACAAGATGTGAGATCATCTTTGAGTTTGTTCGTTAGGAAATTTCAAATGTATTGGTTTTTATCAGTATTTAAACAAAATATCTGCCAATACGATCTAATTTATTTGATTTTGGAAAAAAAAATAAAGTTTGTAAAAAAATTTATTTTTCAAAAAATGAACAATATAAATTAGAAATAATTTAACAAATTATTTATTTTCTCAAGATTAATAATTTGTTTTATTTTATTATTTGAGTACACATACGGTATACATGATACAGATCTAGTGGACTCATCCAATATATCGACTAGTATCGATTTTTAAAAGATTGATTAGAAATGACAATATATTAGTGTGATAACTTTATGTCAATAGAATAGCTTAATTAAACATAAATGTGTTTGATAATGAGAATTAAATGAGATAATATATAATGAAACTAGATGTGTTTACAAGATTTAAGATTATATTTGGAGATTATTGACTTTAGGATTGGGCTATGCTACTAAGATATGTGATAACCTTTGAAGTATGTAATATAATAGACTAGGTTAATTATTATAATTATATTAGCATATACTAAAATAAAGTTGATTGACCAAATTAAATGCTCCCCAATCCTAATCGAGAAGCATTTAATTAGTCGACTCTCTTTATTTCAATTCCTGGTCCCGCGTCCAATGCATCGAATATTTATTCTAATTTACGTTTCTAATTTTTTCAAGCTTAGACTTAATTTTTCAGTATAGTTTAATTCTTTTGGTAAATATGATCCTTAAAGTTTATGATTGTGACAATTATAATACCAAAGTATGAAGATGACAAAATTTATCACATACTTTGTAAGTTATGTCAAAATTAATCATTAAAGTTTAGTATATATTACGTCATAATTGGTTCTCAAAGTTTTTCAATTATGACAAATGAGATATTCGATCAAAATCAATTTTAGGAACCGACTTTGCTACTTTAATAATCTAATTTGATAAATATTGTAAACTTAGATGATCAATTTTTTAAACTTTCATAATATATATATATATATTTAAAGGATGATTCGTAAATTTAATCGCTATACTTTCATGATTGCGATAATTTTGGTTCCCAAAATTTTATGATTATGATATTACAATGTCAAAATTGATATTAATACTTTGTAAATTTGGTAAAATCAGTTCCAAAATTTAGTTTGTGTGTTATAATTGTCTAGTGGTTGTATTTAGTGAACCGGTTTTGCACTTTGGTGATTTGATTTCCCAATCAAAATGTGTTATTTTCTTATATTTAAATGCACAATTATAAAGTTAAAATCTAGTGGTTGTATTTACTTAGTTATTTCAACGTTTTTTACGAAAGAGGAAAGACATAAGCATGTTGAAGCATGGACCATATCCTAAATAGCTAGAAAGCATGGACAAGCTTCGCTTAGTCTTAGTCTTTCTACTCTTACTTTGTCGACTCACCAATATTCTTTTTTTATATTATTATTATTATATGTTAACCGTGTACTTTCTTTTTATAACTAGATTCTTTCCCTCCAATACCATTAGCCGGGGTAACCTAACAGTCGTTGGATGATTCATATAGTGATCCAACGGCAATAAATTTGTCAACACATTCTAGATTCCAAAAAACCCAAAAATCATTTGTTCATCAATTAGCTCTTTAAACTCAACCAAGTGTTAAATAATGTTATTTTATTATAAAAAAATGTTATTTCGTTATTTAAATAAAATATTATTAAATAAAGATAAAATAGATAATGTATATTAAAATTAATTGAGAATTGAAAACTACAAGTGTATAATTACAAATCTTTTCTTAATTTATTGTGCTTAGTTTTATTAATTTCAGTCGAAACAAATAAAATTCATTTTGATCCAAATTTATGAAATATGAAAATCCATCTACTTTTGTAAAATAAGTTTATTATTTTTTAATATTATAAAATATAAAGTTAGATATATCAATCTCAAATTTTAAGATTTTAAATGGTCATATTTTAATATTGAATTTGAACAAAATGAATATTTTGTTTTATAACAAATATTTAATTTAAACAATCAATTTTAACTTAAATTTGATTTGTAACCCAATAAGCAAAAAAATATATTTTAATTATATTCAAAAATCAACTTAATTCATTAGTTTGTGTTTAGGTACTATAATGGAAAATTTTTCAAAATTTATTTTTTTATGTCCATTTTAATAATTATCCGAAATTAAACAAACCCTTAAATTCCACCCGTTGATTGATTATAAACCCATACAAGTTATGTTTTAAAGCCCACAGTTGAACCACTGATTCGAATTGGCTTTTAGTTAATCATAGATTTTTTGGTTCACTTTAGATATAATAATATTTTAAAATATTTACTGTTCAATACGGTTTGAACAACTATTCGTACTGATTTATCTAAATCATAAACTTTACGATTCGATCTATCAAATCGATCTAAAAACATACCATACAAGTTGATGGGTATTATTAATTCAACCTAATCTTCTTGAAAGAGTTAATAATCTACTTGTTCTTCTTGGTAGGTTCTAAACTCACATACAATTATTAGGTACGTTTGGAACAATGTTTGACAAATAGTTGTGAGGTGAGATGACTGTGCTATGAGATGAACTAATCGAGATTTTAAAAAACTGTTTTGAAACAGCGGTGCAGTGATCGTGATTTTATAAAATTATTATTTTGTCATTATTTTTAATTAATTGTGTGTCACTTACAAATTATATTTTATATTGATTATTATAAACTCGTTATTTAAGAAATTGCTAGAATATAATAAGTTATTGATTAAAAGTATCAAAAAACAAATATTGACAAAAGTGAATCATCTAAATCGACGATCTTCTTCAATCCTCGCTAGTGCAATGCGATCACGTATTTCATTCATAAATCGGATCATATAGTTATCGTGTATGAGTTCAACTTCTACATGTGATGGGTCAACGGTAATTTGTACTTCCATATTCCGATCGTTTTTCATCTGTACAAAGTCCGGATCCAATTAAACAAATTAATAATAATAAATTAATTTGGACAAAAATTTTAAATATGTAATAAAAATTAATATTAATAAAAATAATATTAATATTGATAAAAATTTAAATTAATATTAAATTAATTTTGATAAAAAATAATTATAAACTCTAATTTTAAAGGAATGATATAATTGTCATTAATCAACTGCGTTCTGCCTACCACTACTTCAAACGTATTGCCGTCTCACCGCAGTTTTCAGTGATGAGACTAACGCATTTGTTAAACATGTTTGGTCAAAGTTGAAAAAATCACGATACGTTCACCGCATCGAACGGTGAACTGCAGAACCAAACAACACCATTAATTTTTAGTGGGCTGAATGTGGAAAGGCCCATTGGCCATCCCATATTCTTGTCTGTTTTTAGAAACTATCTGCAGTGCTAAGTATAAAATTAAATATATTATAACAGTATAAGGATCATATATAGGAAAAAATTGTTTTTGGTTTTCATATTTTTAAATTTACAATTTATATTTTCCATCTAAAACATTAGAAATTGAGTAATATAGCAATGGTTAAAGATATGAATGCATTATATAAAATATTTAAAAATATTATAATTAACTTTGTATGTAAAAATCTTTAATTTGTAATGTTTTTTAATGATAAATTATGAATTTAGAAAATTTAAACGATTAAGAATAAAAATAACAATCATGCTATTAATCTAACAAAATAAAAAAATCAATTTCAACTAGTGCGATCTTATAAGAAAATTATACATTACGTCCTCAAACTTTCAAAATTTTGATAAATTTGGTCTCTGGTATATTTAGTCCACAAACTTTAAGGTTTTGGTAAATTCGATCCCACAAACTTGCAACATTTGCAAAGTAGATCCCAAAAGTGTCAAAATCAATCCACAAATTTGATATTGATCTAGGATATCAATTGCCAAAACTGAAAACTTTGGAGACCAATTATTAGGGGTGAGCAAAAACTTTGTAATGCCGAATACCATACACAAATTTTGTTATTTTGGTATTTGATATTCGATATTTAGAATTCGGTTTGATATTTATTTTTATGAAATTATGAAATTTGGTTTGATATTCGGCAAAATGAATAAAGATTCGATATATACCGAATTACCAAATTACTTTATATAATATTTATATATTTTAATATTTTTAATTGAGTCATGTTCCTTCAATTATTGATATTGAATTTTGATATCTTGATCTATTGAGAAGTCATTAGTACGAGATTTCTCATAACGTCTCTGATTTTTATAGAAGTTTTTTAAATTCGAAAAGTGTGGAGACATTTGTATGCACTAAAGATTAGTTGTGTGTACTTTATTCTTATGATATTGATTAAGATCAATACGAGCAATTTAAGTTGAAATGGTAATTTAAATTCCGTATGAATAAACTATTAATTTCTCATTTATTTTATAATATTATTTTCGTATTTGATTTCAAAGTTTTCAAAACATTTAACACTTATATTGGAGTATAAACTCGAAGAATTAAATATTGTTCTATTATATGAATACAAAAAATGTAATCAATGACTCAATCATTGTATTTTTAAGATATTTTTCTATGTACTTGATTTAAGACATACATGAGATGTTCTTAATTATTTTTAGGTGCTTTACTTTTGGTATTTTAGTACCAATAACGAAATACTGAAATTATTTCGATATTTCGATTCGATACCAAAAAAATATAGGTTTTGAATCGATATTCGATTTTGTTTATAATTTGGTATTTGATATTCAATATTTTGTTTGGTTTGGTATTTGGTACCGAATGCTCACACCTACCAATTATGCGATACAATCAGAACTTTAGAAATTGTTTTTTCCAAAAATTACTAAATATAAAATCGATTTTGTTATTTTTATACTTCGAGTATCATAATTGCCATAATAATAAAACATTAGCGATCAAAATTGTTAAATTTGCGTCTCATCCCGATATTATCCATTATGCCGGTGATAAATTGTATAATTCAAAACCCAACCAATATAGTTTCACCACACATTATAAATTCTCTAAAGAGCAAGAATAAATGAGATTCAAACATGGGGTGGTGTCATTAAATCATTTGTAGTAATTCACAAGTTATCCAATTGTCCCAATAATAATTCTTTTAATTATTTGTTGCAATATAACATCAATCAATTAGTTATCAACAAATCTAACAAGAAAAATAGACATATTGGCAATGATGCTTCATTTCTACTTCCCCATAATCATATATATATAGAGGTAAATGGCTAAGAGTTTTCAAAGTCATCTTTAAAATATGTCTTCTTTTAGAGTAATGAGTTTGTTCTACTTTGTGTTGCTTTTGGTAAGTGGGATTTGTGAGTTTGGGGTTGCTCTTGATGTTAACTATTATGCAAACACATGCCCTTGGGCTGAGAAAATCGTCTTTGACGCTGTTCGAAAGGCGGCTAGGAATGACCCGAGAGTTCCTCCGCGTCTTCTTCGAATGTTCTTTCATGATTGCTTCATAAGGGTATGTTATGATCTTCTCCATATGTTTATAATCTAATTGCCGTATTCGAATCGAAGAATGGGAAGTTTTCAATTTGCGAACGTTTTTATCTATCAAATATGAAAATAATCAATTTTGACAATAAAAATTTAATGATTAAAATTTAGGCGGCACATATACTTCATTTTTCAAAAAGTTTGTGTTTCAGATACTATGTGCTCGTGTTCTAATGCATAATACTCATGTTCAATCCTATACTATATATTATAGTTTTAAATATTTTTTATTTTATAATTTTAATAATAATCACTTTTTTCATATTCAATTTAATCGATTAGTGAGGTTGTTTGGTTTAACTTTTCAAAATCACGGTGAAGTGCGGTAATCGTACCGTAATTATAATAAAATGTATATTTTAACATTTATTTAATATATTTGTTATAGAGAAATATAATTTGAATAAATATTAAAACGTTCATTACATATACAATAAACTAATATTTAGATATAATTTTTCATAACTTATTTTACAATGATGTACCGAAATATAAATTATAATTTTATTAAAACAATTTATAAATACATACCGATTTCAATAAAAATATATTAAAATTTTTTACCAATTATGAGAGGCGGTAATGTCCCCGACGGGGACATCAATTATAAGAGTATTTTAGAAATTCTCTAACTTCAAGAAAAAACTAAAAAACGTAGATCAACAACAACTTGAAAAATTACGTAATATTTGTGAAATGATAATAAAATTGGTTAGGATTTGGTTTTAAATGAATTAAATAAATTTTGAAGGATAATTTTGAAATTTACTAAACCACGGTAGATTGGTCATATGTATCAATGCATGGTCATATGACCGCCAAAAATCCTGGTACAGTCACCGTTATTACCTAGATCGTTTGATTGTTGAAAATAAAATTGCGGTGTGATGACCGTACCGTAGTGGCTACCGTAAAACCAAACAACCCCATAATCATATATTTTATTGGGAATGCCACATTCCCAATCTTTTAACATGTGTTATTGTTTTCATTATATTTTAAAATTAAATTATTATTTTTAAATATTCTATATTATTAACGTGTCATGTACATTTTTTATAATTGTAAGGTCCATTTATTAAATGTCGGATAATCTAGATTGAATTTTAATTTATCTTCTATTTATATATTACACACCACTCTATTTCTAAAAAAATATTAAATATCCGGTTCATTCATCAATGATTGAAATTTGAAACATTATTATTACTTATTATTTATACCACCAGAATATAGAATATAGGACAATTTATTAATTATTTAGTTGTTTATATTATACAATATATATAATATATATATTTAGATGTAATTAATGGACGGCTGTGATTGAATAGGGGTGCGATGGATCGATATTGGTGGACTCAACGCCGGGGAACAAAGCGGAGAAGGACGGCCCGCCGAATGTCTCACTTGCTGCATTTTATGTCATCGATCACGCCAAGAAAAAGCTTGAGAAATCCTGCCCAGGAGTCGTATCGTGCGCAGACATTGTAGCCATCGCAGCACGAGACGTCGTCGTTTTGGTAAAACCCTAAACTCGAGAGATTTCGATTGCCGAAATTGTAATCGGCGATTTTTCCTTTGCAGGCAGGAGGACCGAATTGGGGAGTATTGAAAGGGAGAAAAGACGGAAGAATATCGAGAGCAAACGAGACCGTAAACCTCCCTGCACCGTCGTCGAATACGTCGCAGCTTATTCAGAGCTTTTCTAACCGAAGCTTATCGGTGAACGACCTCGTCGCACTCTCCGGGGGCCACACAATCGGATTTTCCCACTGCTCTTCTTTCAAAGCGCGCCTCCGCAATTTCAACTCAACAAACGGTACCGATCCTACACTAGATCCTAAATTCTCCGCCGTTCTGAAGCAAAACTGTCCAAATCACAACAACAAGAATGCCGGTCAATTGCTGGACTCCACGGCGTCTGTCTTCGACAATGATTATTATCGGAGGATCGTCAAAGGCAAGGGAGTTTTCGCATCCGATCAGGCTCTTTACGAGGATCCACGGACCAAATCTAAGGTAGTTGCGTTTTCGAAGAACGAGAAATTGTTTTTCCGGAAGTTTGCGGCGGCGATGGTGAGAATGGGGAATGTTGGAGTCATAGAGAAGGGCGAAGTTAGGAAGAATTGCAGAGCCGTCAACTGAGGGACCTTAGTTGCCATTAGCAACCGTCTAGTGGCATTTATGTCTTTTCCATAGTGTGATTTATTTTAATTATTGTGACTTTGCCTTGGTTTTAATTCCTCTTCTTGTTCCCAATATGAATGTATTTTTATTTAAACAAATAAATTCATTAGAAGAAATTAGAACCCTAGTTTCCAATATTTAAATATTAAAAGATGATATATCTAAAATTTAGAAATTGTGTATTTAAGATTTTAAATTTTAAAATAATCCAAAATGATCATCAAGTAAATAATAGCATTTTTCATTTATTTTTATGAATAATTTTGATAATTTATATGTTAATTTTAAAATTTTCATAGATTATAAATATAATTATTATATATTTTTAAAGATAAAGGGACAAATATAAATTATAGATGTATTTAAAATATTAATAAATGTTAGGGTAAAAAATGGTTTTGAATTTTGGAGGTTAATATTTCTTAAACGTTAAATGCATGTTGTTCATAACTTTAAAAAATTTGGGATCAACAAGATGTATTATATAAATTTTATGGGTTTTGCATGTAATATATAAATTTTAGGGGTACCACATTTACCATATTATTAACAAAACCACTTAAATTCATTATTATAGAATTTTTCACACATAACATACACTTACAACATTTTTACTACGAAAAAATATATGTTTTCATTGGATTTTAAAAAGCTAAAATTATTTATGAAGCCCACTACAAGATGTGAAAATGGGCCGGGCTTGTATAATTTTAAAGCCCATTACAAGATGTGAAAATGTACGTAATCTGCTCATTGCCCAATGCCCAGGTGAACTCGCATAAATTACAAACGCCTGCCTTGAGGGTTTGAGAAATCCTTCGATTCAAAAACTACGAAGGGAATCATTGCCGGGAATTTCAGCCATAACGGTAATTTCCTTCACTCTCGCGCTTTTTTCTTTATGATTTCATGACTAGTTGAAATAGATGTGTTAGTTTGGTGGCTGTATTCTTATAGTTCTGAGATTATATGATTGAGCTTCTCTCTCGTTCATTTGAATTTCGTTTAAAATTATAACTCAATTTTTGAGTTTTGACTTGGAGAAAGCATTGCATATTTGATTGACTTATGGGTTTGTATTGGGGTGAGTGTTAAAACTTGGAATCTGGTTATTATTATTCGAATAAAATTCGCCTTTTTAAAAATATTTAAAACGTATCTCACTGCAGTTGTTCGCATATTTTAAGATGTCAACTGGGGAAGTTGATGGCAATGGATATGGATTTTCTTCATCTGGGGTACAATCACCTGGTCTCTCTGGAGCTGCAGTACAATCTCATAAGGTATCGTCTAGTTCAGGCTCTAAGATTTGCTGTATTGTTTAACTTGCCTTCACTTTTCTTTGACATGCTATTTTACTTATTTTATCAGCCTATGGATGTGACTTGGTTATGTTGTCATTCTTGCTGTTGCATTACTTGTTTTATATCATTGAGACTTAATCTGTCAGAATGTTATTTTCTAATGCTTATTCAGCATGGAATTCATTTTCAAAATGTTTTCTTTATTCTACTTATTTGGTTTTTTTGTGTTATTTTCTTCAGCATCGCCATGATGAGAAGGATAGAGACAGAGATTTTGAGAATGAGAGGGAATCCTCTAGAGGCAGGGATAAGGAAAGGGAAAGGGAAAGGGAAAGGGAAAGAGGTCGAGACAAAGAAAGAGAGGTAGATCGATATACGGATAAAGAGCGAGATAGAATGAGAGACAGAGACAGGGGAAGAGGCAGAGATAAGGAAAGAGACAGGGATAGCTACCATTACGACCGCCGTAGAGAGCGGAGTGAGAGAAGAGATACAGAGAAGATTAGAAGTAAGGATGATGATGATGATTATCATCGAGCCCATAACCATAGCAGGTTGAATATTCAAGCTTGTTTCTTTTTCCCTTATCATTAAAATAGTTATGCCTTGAAGCTGCTATTCTTCTTATCTTCAAGTGGAAAACATTGATAATTTTTTAGTCAGTTTGATTGCATTTTCTCATTGCATTGATAACCATTGCATTTTCTTTTTCTACATTTTCTCATTTCTTTTTTTTTGTTATCCTTCACTTATGAAGGGTATCACTAATTATTGTTTTATATGTATCATTATTTCTTCAAAGGTTGTATTGATATTTTTCTCTGCAAAACTTGCATGCTCTTGTATTTTAGACGCAGAGATTATGACAGAGAAAAGGAGGATAGACACAGACACAGGTCTAGATCTAGGTCAAAGCCACGATCTGAACGTAGGTCAAGGTCTCGCTCTCGTTCTCGCTCCAAAAGGTAGATGAAAACTAATTGCCAAGTTTTGGGTCCATTGATGTGTTATGTGGTTAATAAAATAACATTGATCAGCAAAATGTCTTATTATGATACTTGTGTTCATATTTTTGTAAATCCCACTTTACAGTAAAAGGGCAAGTGGTTTTGACATGGCACCTGTTGATGCGGTTCTTCCCAATACCGCTAGTGTAACAGGTACAATTTACTGAATGCTTTCATATTTGTTGTTCTGAGTTTAATGTAAGCATGCCTGGTTTTTTCAACTTTACTGTTCAAGATATGGATCTTGGTGCCATCTTTGTCATTCCTTTTAAATATAATTATTTGGCTCTGAAACTGAAAGGGATTTGCTTTCTTGTTGTGTTTGGTGTTTCTTTGTTGTTTTGTATGTCCTATCTTGTAACTAAGAAAGCAATATTGGGATACTTGCCTGATTATGCTGACACTGGGCGTGAGCCGACATCTGTTGCTTTTATGTACACGGAAGAATCAATACAGGTCTTGTCCATCTTCAACCAGGCATTGCATGCTTGGTAGTTTTTATGTTAATAATAAAATTAAAGGGATATGATCTTTTGTATTCTCATTTTTAATCAGTGTGTTTAATATTTCACAATCACAGGCCAATTTCTTGGAGCCCCTGCTATTGCAGGGATGTTCCAAAATGTTCTACCTTTGGCAGCTGGACAGGTTTCCAATCTTTTTAAATCTAAAAGCACTCATGTTCATTAATTCATTTTTTGAATATAAATCTGCTTGAATTGCAGTTTCAAACACTCCCTGTTATGCCTTTTCAAGCCATGACCCAACAGGTTGGTACTTTTAGTTATGTGCGTTTTCTTTGTTGATGAGCAGTTTAGTAAATTGGTCATCTTTCTGCCAGGCTACAAGGCATGCCCGAAGAGTTTATGTTGGTGGACTCCCCCCTACTGCAACTGAACAGGTAATCTGATTCTTATCATATTATTATTTGGTTTGAACCATGTGAATTTTATGTGGGTCTCATGCCGGTGTTTTGGAAATACTTCCCAAACACAATATCCATTTTTTGGGCCTTTTGAATTTGAACCTACCTACCACTCGCTCCTCAGTCCTGAAATTCTCTTCACGTTATCAAATCAATTAACTTGTAGTTCCACTCATCAATTGTAATATACTTTACTTTACTTTCATATCTGGAACCATGTACTCTTACACTATGCCCAAAGTACATTTTTGTTTAGACTAATCAGTTTTGCAAACCTCATCAACTGGCTTTCCTAACACTGTTTCTTTGGCAGTCTGTTGCTACCTTCTTTAATCATGTTATGTCAGCAATTGGAGGAAATACTGCTGGTCCAGGTTGTTGCAGATTTCAAATCCATTTATTTGGGAAATTCTTCTTTAGTTTTTGTATGTATTTAACTTCTTCCTTTTGACTTCAGGGGATGCTGTTGTTAATGTTTATATTAATCATGAAAAGAAGTTTGCATTCGTGGAGGTGAGATCTGTTGAAGAGGCTAGCAATGCGATGTCTTTAGATGGCATTATATTCGAGGTACCGAAGATGCTATAACAAACTCACGATTTACGAGTGCCCCTTTTATGCATTTCGTGGCGTTCGCACAGTTGTACACTGTATATTGGTTTGTTACAAACAAGTAGCTTTCAGGGTGGACCTGTTAAAGTGAGAAGACCTAGTGACTACAACCCTTCTCTGGCCGCTGCCCTTGGTCCTAGTCAACCCAGCTCCAATTTAAATCTTGCTGCCGTTGGACTAATGCCAGGATCAGCAGGAGGCCTTGAGGGTCCTGATCGAGTATTTGTAGGTGGATTGCCGTACTACTTCACTGAACCACAGATAAGAGAGCTACTGGAGTCATTTGGACCTCTTCGAGGATTTGATCTCGTCAAAGATAGAGAAACTGGAAACTCGAAAGGCTATGCATTTTGTGTTTACCAGGATTTATCTGTTACTGATATTGCTTGTGCAGCTTTAAATGGAATAAAAATGGGTGATAAGACTCTTACAGTTCGGCGCGCTAACCAGGGTTCTACACAGCCTAATCCTGAACAAGAAAGTGTATTGTTGCATGCACAACAGCAGATAGCGTTGCAGGTATTCTATTTATAAATTGTGTATATATTCTGGGGTCAATCTCGTGTTCATTCGTTCAAGGAAGAAGGTAGAATATTCTAATCATGTTTCTATAAGATGAAGAGTCCTTTACTTGTTGATTCTCATGAAAGAATTCTATTTTTTCTATGTGTTCGTTTATATGGTTATTACTTTGCTCTGCAGAGGATGATGCTGCAACCCGCTCTTGTTGCTACAAAGGTCCTTTGCCTAACCGAAGTCGTTAATGTCGAAGAACTGAACAATGACGATGACTATGAGGACATACTCGAGGACATGAGAACAGAATGTGGGAAATTCGGTAAGTACATTCTATCGTCCCTTGCTCTGTTAGTCTCTTTTGCAGCTTATTCTCTTATCAAAACAATTTTTTCCCAATTTTTCACATGAGACAGTATGCGAATTCGGTAATATCATGTTATTCTCTTTTGCAGCATATTTTCTTATCAAAACAAAATTTCTTCCCCTATTTTACATTCGCTGTTCTACTGTGCTATTATTATCTCAGTACTTTTGGAATGCACACAAAAAATGCGCTGATGACCTGTTAAAACATGAATCAAGACACATTTGAAACTTCATGCAGGAACTTTGGTGAATATCGTCATTCCACGGCCGCTTGGCAGTGGCGAATATGTACCAGGAGTAGGAAAGGTTTGTGGATCACAGAAAAGGCAACCTAGACAAGTTTTTGTTCCATTTTAAGCTGTGGAGAGACAATTTGTGTATTTATATGTATCAAAGACCACAATGTCATAACTCATTTGTTCGTGTTCCCTTCATTTGCAGGTATTTTTAGAGTATGCAGATGTCGAAGGTGCGGCGAAAGCTCGACAAGGACTGAACGGTAGAAAATTCGGGGGAAACCAAGTAGTGGCTGTGTATTATTCCGAGAGTAAATTCTCTCAAGGAGACTACAGCGGTTAGTTGTTGTTTTGGCTTGTTTTGGTAATGTTGCATGTTTATAGATTAAGGATGAGTCTTGCTGACCTCTGAGTTTGTTATTTTATTGAGTAGATTGAGATTTGTCCCCGTCTTTTTTGCAATGATAGATCATCATCGGTATGAGCAAGAATTATTGGGTTTGTTTGCGGTGAGATATGATGTTCACATTGTGATTTTTTTAACACAACAAGCAAATTTACGGTGAATTTATTGCTAAAAAATTATGATTTTATCATTACCGTTGAAACCAATTATGATCTTATTGTAAAGATATATAAAAATATATATTAATATTTTTATATTAATAACGATCGTAGTACTACAATTTTATCAAGTAGTTACACATTCACAATCTCACATTTCCCCAATCTTATCACAATTTTGAAAAATTGAACCGAACAAACCATATAAATGTGAAAATATGCATTCATACTAGCGATGTAAATGACTAATCGATCTGAATTCAAGTGTTTTTTAAGGTTCGAGTTTGATTCGAAATAGACAAGGTTAAGTTAGAAATTGAATGCTTACATAAGCGGCAATAGGGGTTCGCTCTTACATCCGCCAACAAATACAACAAAGCTCCGAACATTGCTTACGAATCGGGATCCAGATTATGCCATCCCTTAGAACATGGTGGTATACTAATGAACTCCTCAAATTCATTTACATGAACATCACAGCATTTCCACTGCAGCAACAAGAGATTATATAAGTAGCAACACAATTACCATAAAGTTGATCAAGAACTTGCAAGTAGAATGTGTGTTTCAGACCCCTTTAATCCTGTCATGGAAAACCGGTGGTCCGGGATGATAACTGCATGCTGTTTCATGATTCTCTTTCTCTATAAATGGTTTACCACATCCTTTGTTTTTACAATTCTGGGGTTCGTTTATGTCGATTATCTTCTTCTTCTTCATCTCTTGAGCTTTTTGGGGAGATTGTTTAGGTTTGTTCAGTACATTTGTGTTGAATTCCTTCACTTGTGTACCTGGAAAAGAGTACACAGCAAAAATGGTGATGAATCGGCCCGAACCAATTAAAAGAGCATCGTAAATGCAAGCATACCATGATCTGAGCAGAAGACTCCTTGACGGCACCTGGAGCAACTGTCTTTTGAAGAAGAAAGAGAAGGAGGATTTGAAACTGTCGAAGAAACTGGTTGTTTTGGTGCTGCAACAGCTTTCTTAGCAATTATGGGCTTTTCAGTTGTGTGTTTCCCTGTTTTGCAGCTTTGAACATAAATAATAATCAGTTCATGCCAAAGAAAGATTCACAATGATCAGTACGCACATATTGTTGAATTTCTACCGTCGGTCAATTTCATGTGTTGAGTGTGCTCGGATATAATGTATAAGAGAATGAGACCACACCATAAAAGACTTGAACAAGTCATTTATAATGATCCACAATCCCTCTTATAAACCAATCCAACTTACATCCCACTTCTGATCAACACATATATTATGCAAAATCGCACTTTTAACATTCATCAAGAACCGCAAATAAAGCACAAAAATTGCAATGTGGAAACTGTACAAACTGTGAAAATGGTTAGTCATTACCCTGGAATCTCCATAAACAAACTGAAATCGTGACTTTTTTTCTTGCAACAGCTCCATTCTTTGATTCCATCGTGAAATAGTGGCTGAAGAAATAAAACAAAAACCATAAGCCATTGTAATACAAAATGCCTCGCCTATCTAGCAGGCGAATTCGTCGAGGAAAACAAGATTAGTTATGGAACTTACACCCTGATAAGATTGATCGAATGGCAGTTGATGTGAGCCGCATATCCGAAAAGGAGAATATTTAGTGATCATTATAAGAATAAACTAAACTGCTTAGACATAGAAAGCTGAAAAGATCACCAGATCAATTAGTTCTTAAATTATGTAAACAGAATGCTCGATACAAAAGCACATAAAGGGAGTAATTCCAGGCATATGTTTGCTGCGATAACTAAATTATCAAAACAAATGCATCCAGTCTACTTGGGAGAGCATTGAAGTTCAACTATGAATAAGTGATTAACGCTCAACAATAAGAACTGAATAAAGTAAACGCCGATGCATCTGTCGGTTATAACATGTAGAAAATATTTCTTGTTGGTATTACACCCTAATGAAAGGTACTATTCCCGACTATAAATAGAATACTTCTCCCAGAACTTCGATAAAATCAACTAAACATTGTCGAGCGCTACCTAAAAAAAGGAATTCACATTATCGCGACAATATTTGTCGCATATAAACGTCTTACGGAATCATGATAGGTACAAGATCCCTCTGAATTATCATTCTCGGAGAAAATCGAGTCGCAACCCATCCTCTGGCATCGGAACTTCGCGGTTTCGCTCATCTCCGGCGACAGAGAGAGAGGAAGAGATTTGGGACCTGTCGTATAAGAAAACCAAACTTAATTGGGCTGAGCCAGGCCGAAAAGTTACTGGGCTTATAATAAACGGACCTTAAAACTTCAGGCCTTGATAGCATAAAAGATCTTGAAAATCTCCATCGCCGTAGCCTATAAATCTGCGAACCCTACAACTCCTCTTTGCTGCTTGTTGCGTTTAACTGCGGTATTCTTCGTGGAAGCGGCGGAGATTATATATAACTGCTTTTTCCGGAGTTCCTCCCGCCGCTGTTTAGGATACCGTCCAGTACGATATCATGCCTTCTTTAGTTGTGGCAGAACCCCAATCCGCTGGGAAGAAAAAGAATCTGAAGAAAGCTGAATATGCGGAAAAAGAGGCAGGGACTATAGACTTAGAAGCTAAGATCAAGAAGGAGAAAAAGTCAAAGAGAAAGGTTAAAGCGGGTTCAGAGACAGACCCTGACGAGTCTAGTTTGGGTAAGAATAAGAAGGACAAGAAGCGGAAGATTGTTGGAATTGAAAGCGACGATGGTAATGAGGATAGGAGCGAAACTAGCTCTGAGAGTGGAGAGCCAATGAATGATATCAGTAAGAAGAGAAAAAAGATGAAGATTGAAGATAGCGAAGAAATAGAAGAGAATCCGAATGCTGTCTCCAATTTCCGCGTTTCTAAGCCTTTGAGGGATGCTTTGAAGGCGAAGGGGATTGAGTCTCTTTTTCCTATCCAAGCGATGACTTTTAATATGATTTTTGATGGCTCAGATTTGGTCGGAAGAGCACGCACTGGTCAGGTTAGGGCTTTCTCGTTACATGAAAGGAAATTCGTTGATTAGGTCCTTATGCGCCCATTATTTGAACTGGAATGTGCTCTCAATTACAAAAATACAATTTCTTTTTGTTGTTCTATCTGATCTAACTGTCATGCTTTGCTCCAATTAGGGTAAAACTTTGGCCTTTGTCTTACCAATTTTGGAGTCTTTGATCAATGGGCCTGAGAACCAATCAAGAAAGACTGGATATGGAAGGGTGCCTAGTGCTATTGTACTTTTACCCACTAGAGAGCTTGCTACACAGGTAAAGCAAGCTAGTTTTATGTTTAATCCCAAGTATTTATCAAATAAATGTTACTTTGTCTCAATCCAAGTTATGACCATGATTTTGGTTGTTACTGTAGTTTAATTAATCAGTTCATTTTCTTTAATTTAGGTATCCGCAGATTTTGAAAGCTATGGTAAGGCAGTAGGCTTGAGCGCTTGTTGTGTCTATGGTGGCGCTCCAATGCAGCCTCAGCAATTTCAGTTGAAAAGAGGCGTTGACATTGTTGTTGGAACACCAGGACGCATCAAGGTTGGTTTTTCTTGTATTTTATAATTTGACAGTTTAGCTTACATTATATGTTGTCTGTGTTACTGCTTCTCAGGATCACATTGAGAGAGGTAATATTGATCTGAGAGCTCTGAAGTTCCGTGTATTAGACGAGGCAGATGAAATGCTGAGGATGAATTTTGTGGAAGATGTTGAATTTATTTTAGGTAATAATTTATGAAGATTTTTGGGAATTTATTTTATACGTTCTTCAGTTTATATCCATTTATTCTGATCCTCTTCATATGCTTGTGCAAGTTTAATCCTTGTTTTATTTACTCAATATTTTGTTGTCTATTTCTGAAGGCAAAGTAGAGGATGCGAACAAAGTTCAGACACTTCTTTTCAGTGCAACATTCCCCGCCTGGGTTAAGCATGTATTCAACTTCTTTAACTTTTTAAAAATTTTATCCCAATGTCGTTTTTGCCATTTTGTGTTCTAAATAGATGTTCTTTCTCAGATTTCTTCCAAGTTTTTGAAACCAAATAAAAAAACAGTTGATCTTGTTGGGAATGAGAAAATGAAGGCTAGTACAAGCGTAAGACACATTGTGATTCCCTGCTCTGAGTCTGCTAGATCCCAGCTGATACCTGACATCATCCGCTGCTATAGAAGGTCGGTTCTCAAATCTGGCCCTTCCTTATCTTGGGATCCCCATCTTGTTATTTTATTCTAGTGTTGGTATGGAAATTTCATTTTAAATTATTAAACAGGGGAGGTCGCACTATCATTTTCACTGAGACAAAGGATTCTGCCTCTACCCTCACTGGATTACTTCCTGGAGCGCGTGCTTTGCATGGAGACATACAACAGACCACACGTGAGGTGAGTTTTGTGATTAAAAATCATTTTATTTAATTATTGCACTTATGCACTGTATGGTTCTTGAACTTGCTCTGTTATGTTACATTGTACGATACAATTTCATGTTCTAATTACTTTATGATTTTGTTAGGTCACTATTGCTGGATTTAGATCTGGTAAATTTTCAACTCTTGTGGCTACAAATGTTGCTGCACGAGGGTTAGATATCGATGATGTCCAGTTAATTATTCAGGTATGTTGTGCTGTTATTTTGTTATCCTTGTCCTTGGTCTTTATTTTTCTTTATTTTGAAATTTTGCACCTTTATAGTGTGAACCACCTCGTGATGTGGAAGCATACATTCATAGGTCGGGAAGAACCGGCAGAGCTGGTATGGTTTTTATGCCTAGAGAAGGATACATATGGTGATTGAATTATAACTGTTTCTTTGTTTTTTAGGGAAATCCGGTGTTTCTGTGATGCTATATGATCCAAGGAGGTCAAATTTCTCTAGAATAGAACGAGAATCAGGGGTAAAATTTGAGCATGCATCAGCTCCACAGCCAGCTGATATAGCTAAAGCTGCCGGCACCGAAGCTTCTGAAAGCATTACTTCAATCTCTGATAGGTGCTTATTTAATTTTGTATGGTTTATTTACCACTAGACAATCTAATACTCTTGATAACTCTTAAAACTTGCAGTGTCATTCCTATATTCAAAGCTGCTGCTGAAGAGCTTCTACGCTCATCAGGTCTATCTGCCACAGACCTTCTTTCTAAGGCCCTAGCAAATGCTTCTGTGAGTTGCTCTTATTCTATTTTTCATTCAGTGCCCAAATTTTGTTCGATTGCTCGTATTAAGGTTTCGAGTTATCATTTCCTTCAGGGTTACAAAGAGATCAAGACTCGATCTCTTCTTAGTTCTATGGATAACTACGTTACTGTTCTTCTTCAATGTGGAAGGCCAATCTATTCACCATCGTAAGCGAATTTTAAACTCCGTGTATCTCGATGAATATTACTTGCTTATCCTTGTGAGTTTTTTATTAGATTTGCTTATGGAATCCTGAGAAGATTCCTCCCTGAAAATAAGGTTGAATCGATTAAAGGCTTCGCCCTGACTGCCGATGGAAACGGTGCTGTGTTCGATGTTGCTTCAAAAGATTTGGATGATTTCCTTTCAGGTTTGCTAATAACCTTTTGTTCTGTTCAATTTGTGTGCGATGTTTTGGTGATTTAAACTGATGTTATGGGGATGCCAGGCCAGGAAAACGCTGATTCTGTGCAGTTAGAAGTTGTGAAGACCTTGCCACCCTTGCAAGAAAAGGAAGAGTCGAGAATGCGATTTGGTGGCGGTGGTGGTGGTGGAAGCGGCAGAGGCCGTGGTGGTTTTGGTGGTCGGAGATTCTCCGGTGGGCGAGGTGGAAGAGGAGGAGGAGGTCGGGGAAACAAGGGTAGATGGTGAGGAGATCTGCTCCACAATTTTGTTATTGCTACTCATTGGTAATCAATCTTATCATTTAATGTTCTTTATCGTGTTGCTTTTCTTATTTAATTACACAAAACAGAATCACTATGTTATATTTTTGTGTTATATAGATCAATGTTTAATGTTTCTCATAATTTCATTAGATTATACAGCTTAGACCTTTCTATTTTTAGATCATCCCAAATTTTTGATATATTGAAAATTTACAATACGTAGAATGCAAATTTCTTGTCTATTTTAGTTTTAAAAATTTTATAATTGTAGTTATTGTGATCTTCCTATTAAGATGTCAAAATTGGTTTCTATATTTTATAAATTTTGGTAAAAATAATTATTAAAGTTTAGTGTATATGATTGTTAATATATGACTTATGACAATACAGTCTATGTCCGATCGACCATCTTTTTATCGATCGGACGAAAGAATCGGTAATTGACCGATCGGTGTCATATGGAGCTATGCATGATCGGTAATGAATTGCTGCGATCGGGAAGATGGACGTGCGATCGACATCATCAGGGGAAATGTCAACGAAGGCTGCGCCATTACTCTAGGCGATGGTGTGCGACTTCGGCGTGCACAAAAGTCTCATAAATTGGCTCGAGGTGGCTGCGATGAGATCGTAATAGATTACGATTAGATTATGTATAATTAAAATATGTAGAATGTCTCTCTATAAAAGAGAGATGTTGAAATGTTGAAGAGGACAAGCTCTCTGGAGAGTTCTTGATCAAAAGTTCTTAGTGAATTTTTCCTGGGTTTGGTGTCCCGTGGATTTTCCTCCCGATTCTCGGGTTTCCCACGTATAAACTCTTGTTTTCCTTTCATTACGGCAACCGACTACCAGCGGTATCCTCACCTGATACATAAAACATCACATAATAGATTTTTACTCTTAATAATGATATAATTGATCATTAAAGTTTTGAATTTATATTTTTAATTAAAATTAAATTTCAATGATTAGATTTGATATTTTATGGATTTTATTTATCAAAAATTTCAAAAATATAAGATAAAATTTACCAAAACTTTAAAATTTGTTGATTAAATATATTATTATAAATTATGAGATCAAATTTATCAAAAGTAATAAAATTTTAGGATTACCGAAGTAATTTTCTTGAATTTTAGCGAATTTAAAAAATATGAAAATAAGTAACGGCAAAATTATTCAAAAAATAATAATTTAATAGAATTCTGTCAGAAACCTCAATCAATGAAGTGGAATCTCATTAAATTTGAACAATAAAGAATGGAGAGGAGGGAATTCCCTTAAAATATGGATTCTTATTTCTTAACGGTCGACTGGTCTTCTTGCTTCTTCCGAAATCCGGATCCCCCCTACTTTTCGCATTCTTTTCTGATTCAGGGTTCTTGTCCAACGAGCGGTTTCTTCTGGTTCTTTTCTTCTAATTTTTGCTGGTATACAATCAAATTTCTACTAATTATCCTTCTTTTTTTAAAAAAAGAAAGAAATCTGTTTGGATTGGCTAGTTTCAGCAGGAGAGCGGAGTTTGTGTTGCCATTTGTGTTTGAAGTCAGCGTGGATGATCGCATTTAATTCTTGGGTTTGAAAATATAAGTCGCGAAGGTTAGGATTTGTGTTTTTCTTTGAGTCATTAAACAACGTAAGTTCTAGTTTTGGGGTATCGTGGATTTCTCATTCAATAAAATGGATCAGGATGTGGGGTATTCCCTTTTTTATTGTATCTTCATTGTATTATGCAACGAATTTTGAAGTAAATAAACGCATTCAATCAGATTTCCATTTTGATGTTTTCTTTCATAGGTGTTGTACTACTAGTAATTTTCCGCTATGAAGGACCAAAGCAATGTGCTTTTGCCAATGTTGACGACATGTGGATCTCTTCTAAATGAGTTACAGGTAATGATGCATCAATTTCAGAAGCAAGTCATTTATACTGTCGTCTGCTTGCCTGCATTCAAAGTTGATTTTCCGGCTTTATGTATTTAGATTATATGGGATGAGGTAGGAGAATCCGAGGCTGAAACGATTAGAATGTTGCATGAACTTGAACAAGAATGTTTAGATGTGTTTAGAAGGAAAGTTGATCAGGCTAACAGGCATAGAGCTCAGTTGAAGCAAGAAATAGCAGAAGCTGAGGCAGAGCTCGCTGCCTTATGCTCCGCAATCGGAGATCCACCGGTGCACATCAGGCAGGTTAAACATTTTGTTTGTTGTTGTTTTGCAATCTGTGGTGTTTTAATCGTATCTTTATTTTTATTTTGGTAATGACGGTGATTAGTTCTAATGTTTGCAGTCGGACAAGGAAACAGATACCCTGAAGGCTTTACTCGACGCCATCCTTCCACAAATAGAAGAAATGAGGAAGAGGAAATTTGACAGGAGGAATAATTTTATGGAAGTTCTTGAAGAGATTATGAATATTAAAAGAGAGATCTGCAGATCAGATGATACTTTTTTGCATAACCTTGAATTTAATGAAGCCGATTTATCAATACGAAAGCTTGAGGAATTACATTTAGAGCTGCAAGATCTACAAAAACAGAAGGTTTCAATTTTATTTTTTATAAAATTGGTTGGTATCCAACTTTACATAATTTCTATGCATGGCTTCATTTACAGAGTCTTCGTATTAAGCTTGTGTCGGATCACCTAAACTGTTTGTACTCTCTCTGCTCCGTGCTTGGTTTGGATTTCAAGAATGTATTGGATGAGATTCATCCTAATTTATGCGATTCCGAAGGTTCAAAAAGTATAAGTGATCATACAATACAGCATTTGAGCACTGCTGCCAAATCACTAAAAGATCTTAAACTACAGCGAATGCAGCAAGTATTTTTGCTTCTTAGAAGTTTCCGATACTTCTATTAATAATCATTCGTTAAGTGTGTACGTGTTCTCCATTGTTGCAGTTGCAAGATCTTGCAGCATCATTGTTGGAGATTTGGAATCTGATGGATACTCCAATGGAAGAGCAGCAAACCTTCCATAAAATCACTCGTAATATAGCAGCCTCCGAAGATGAGATTATTGAACCAAACATGCTTTCCCTTGATCACATTAACTTTGTGAGTTTGAGGGTTGTATTGGGTACATTACATTGTTCAGTTTGTATTATACTAAAAGACGCATGATTTAAAACACATGTTACGTGCATTTTAAGACTATATTATTGATTCTTCTTTCAGGTTGAAGCAGAGGTTTCCCGATTGGAGAACTTGAAAGCTAGTATGATGATGGAACTAATTCTGAAAAAGAAAGAAGAACTAGAAGATATTTGCAAGAAGGGGCATCTTGTTCCGGAGAGTGCTATCGAAATGGCTATTCATGCTGTTGAATCTGGTAGCTATTTTTACATTTCACACAAAATTCTTACTAGTCAAAATCGAAACATTTCCCTTGTCTTTTCTCTTCCGTTATCCTCTTTTATTTTACTGCAACGAAGGATCCGTAGAAGCCATGGATGTGCTCGAACAAATTGAGCTTCAAATAGCTTCTGTAAAAGAGGAGGTTCACAACAGAAAAGAAATCCTTGAGAAGATTGAGAAATGGCGTGCAGCATGTGATGAGGAAATCTGGCTTCAAGAGTATAATATGGTTCGGCTCTGACAATTTTTGGCATACAAAATATTGCTTCTGTAATATGCTAAGCTTAAGTCTTCTTTTCATGTAGAATGAGAATCGATACAGCGCCGGAAGAGGTTCCCATCTCGCATTAAAACGTGCCGAAAAGGCTCGTGCATTGGTCAATAAAATACCAGGTTCATCAATTACAATTTCTCTTGTCACAAAATAGCAGTATAAAGCTCTGCAAGCTGAGTTTGTTATTTGCTTTGCTTCTGATCTTATGTACAGTAATGGTGAACGCACTAACTGCTAAAACCATAGCCTGGGAAACTCAGAATGGAATAGAGTTTTACTATGATGGTGTAAGTGCTCTTTCCTCGAATTCGTTTAACTTTCGTAACAAGTGCTAAGATACTAATACGGTCCCCCGTGTTCGATGACCATTTTTCATATATTCGAACTGAATCGGCACGAGTTTGCCTGAACATTATCGCTCATTACTTCATTTGCATTGTGTTTTTCTTTGCTGCATTTAGGTTCATGTTCCTTCCATGCTTAAAGAGTACATGGAAATTCGGAAAGAAAAAGAACTTGAGCAAAGAAGACAAAGGGTATGTTATGAAAACTGCTACACCTTGAAGCTTTTGTTTGCATTTGTGATTTGTTTATTTCTCCAGGAACAAAAGAAACTTCAAGTACAAATTATAGCAGAACAGGAAGCTCTTTATGGCTCAAATCTAACTCCAACAAAGCACCAACAGCGACAATCAAGCAGTCGGAATTTAATGACTCCGATGCCGCCTAATGGAAGAAACGGCAAGAAGTACGATGCCAATAATAAAAGATGCTCTTCTGCTTTGTCTGGTAAAATTTCTCTAATAATCTGTCTAAGTTTTCATCATCTTTGATCCGTTTTATGACCATTTCTCATTCATTACCACACTCGGAATCAGCTGAAATCTCGGATTCGAACTTTGAGTATGTTTCGACTTTATCAGAACCAGCATGTTTATATTTTATATCTTGGAAATTTTTCTTATTTGCAGAGAGGACAAGGACAGTTCCAGTCATGGTTCATGGTCCTCCAAAACGTTCTACGAATCCGCATAAAGCACAGCTCGCTCCAGTTCGAAGCCCGTTTTCTCCCGTTTCTTGCGAAAAGCCATCAAAGGCAAAGAATCCATCAGGAGGATACATGAAGAAAATGGCTCATCAACATCAAAAGGGGCCTTCAACTTATCAAATGGCACTATCTACACCTCCAAAGATCATTTATAGAGCTGAAGTTGAGAATAGAAATCCTCAGACAACACAAGTAAGTATACATTTATTGCCTTCGATGGTATCTAGACGAAAATGCTTTCGATGAACGGGAATACTCATTCGAAGAGAAACGAGCTGGATTTATGCTACTTGAGTGACATTTAGTTAAGGTATGAAGTTTAGTGGTGCATGATAGGTAATGAAGTTTTAAGTAAATTCTAGTGTTTTTGTAGGTTGGATGTGTAGTAACTTGTAGCTTCTAATACTTAATAGTGGAGAGAATTACTAGAAATTGAACTAGTGCTCATTGGTGATTTGGTATAACTGGTGGTATCGGACAAAATACATGTGCGGTTTGGATTTTTAAATGACTTGTTAAAATCTTTTATAGTATGATCTATTTACTCTTATATTGCACATGAAATCGATTAGATTCTAAAAATCTAGTATAATATCATAACAATTTTAGAAAATTCTGAGTATCCTTAGTGGGAATTTGTACGGTTAAATGAAATTTATTAGTTGATAATTCACTTTTGAATTGTCTATGTAACTCGTTGGGTGATTGAAATATGCAAAATTGCTCTACATTGTAAGTTAATATATATCAGTTAATATTCGAGCATGAAATTGATTGGATTCTAGAAATATAATATAAATTATCTAATATAAACGAATCAATGCTGTTGTGGTTCGAAAATCGGGGGTGTCAACAGTCGATCGGTTCGTAGCAAGACGAACTCGGTTATAATTTATTTGATATGTGGAGAACGATTATAAACCAAAGGTAATAGGACACGACAGTTTTAGAGTAGAAAACTTCAAATATGAGAAAAAAATCACTTGACTAAGTACTAGAGAAAAATGCCCTTAGTCGATTCAATAAGCAAAGTAATAATCACAAAGATCATGTTTGTTTTTTAGACAACAAAAGGAAAGAGAAGTATCGAAAATAAATCGATCGGAGGTTCTCTATGCGAAAGCTTGAAGAAGAAATCGGAAGATCCTTTTTTTCACACTCTAAATGTCATTTTTATACTCTCACTGTGCTATGTGCAGTAGGGTGTCGTTTTGTGTCTGTCCTTTGCGGCTGGGTCGGCTAATGTCAGGCGGAACAGCCGTCGGGAACGGTTTCACAGAGTTGCACGGCGCTAAACCTTTCGGCGCTACTAGTCGGCTATTCCCTGACTACGGGAGGCTCGTACGACTTCGCCGGACCACGCTTCTGACAAGGCTGTCGAGGGTTGTCGTTGCATGGGAGTAGTATGGATGGTCCGAAACAGTGTCTGTAATATGTGAGAGTATCGGGAGAAGCTGGGCTCTACTTATCGGAACCGATCGCTATGAACGATCAATCGGGCCACATGGCCTGGATGGGTCATTCACTAATGTGGATTGGATCTGAGCCTCCAAGTTTAGCTTGCGTTGTTTGGACTCTTCTGATCAAGTTTGGTACTGATCATGTCCGAGGCACCGGGTTCCGGGGATCTCATCAAGTGCTAATAATCATATTAAGACAATAATTAAACATTTGAAAGTAGTGTCTGAATTATAATTTATGCCAAATTTGGACACTATCTTTGAGTTTGTTCTGCCTGGTCTACTAATTAATTATTCTCCCAAAACCCTGCAGCCACATACCAAAAAGCACAATTCAATTTTGATCAGTTTGATAGCTGTTGGATTCTGACTCTTTGATCGGATTCCAATACAATTATTTCCATTTTCCGACCGATTTCCCTCGGACAAGTCGCCTGTCCATGCTACGGTTGTTCATCAGCGTATTGGGGGAGGACTCTGAAACAGGTGCCGGCGGCGCCCTTTTAGACAGTGAAAGTGTCTTTCAATTGATTTACTTGAATTTAGCCGATTTTATTCCGGTGGATTGGTGTAAATTTCGATATGGTCGATCGTACGCACGGACCTAGTCCCAAGACCCTACTTTGCAACGCGGGGGCGGGTGCTGCGGCTGGTAAGTATATTTGTTAGGTCAATTTGATTATTTTTCATAGACTGGAATGATGTAATCAAATAAAATGTTTGTCTGGGATTTGCAGGAGTGATTGCAGCCACTTTTGTCTGCCCTTTAGATGTTATAAAGACTAGGTTTCAGGTCCATGGATTGCCACAGCTGACTACTAATGCAAAATTTAGAGGTAAAGCCATTGATATCTTTGCAAAATGAGTTTTTGATTATGCTTATGATAATGAAATTTTTGTTTTTATACTTTGGTAGGTAGTCTTATATTAGGTAGCTTAGAGCAGATAATACAAAAGGAAGGAATACGTGGCATGTACCGGGGGCTCGCTCCTACAGCTATCGCTTTACTTCCTAATTGGGCAGTACTAAATCTTACTTCATTAACATTTTGAATATATGATGCTTTGTTAGAACGAGCCAAGACAATATATTTTCTGTTAAAATTTGTCAGCAATAGATGATCAGTTAACTTTTTCAGGTATATTTTACTATTTATGATCAATTGAAGAGCTACCTTGGTGCTGACGGTAACTGTAACTCTCTTTCTACTACTCTAGACTTGTTCTTTTGTGCTTGAGCATTAAATGAATCCTATGTCTTTGTGGGAGAAATTTATATGCATTTCTACTGAAGTTCACTTGTTTTTGTTTCTCGAAATAGATGTTAATCATCAGCTTTCGATCGGTGCGAACATGATAGCTGCGTCTGGTGCGGGAGCAGCTACGACTATTGTCTGTAATCCTCTTTGGGTTGTGAAGACAAGGCTTCAAGTATTCTAACTTTTTTCATGCTTTTTGGGTTATTTTTACTTCTGCAATATATCTTGTTTACTCTCTTCAGACACAAGGATTGAAAAAAGGGGTTGTGCCGTATAAGAGCACACTATCTGCCCTACGTAGAATTGCACACGAAGAGGGGATTCGTGGACTATATAGGTAAACAAACTTTCTCTTTAACGATGTCATGCAAAAATTCTAAAGCTCGGTTCGAATTATATGCCCGTATCCCTTATCGTCTTGGTATACAGTGGTATTGTCCCTGCTTTGGCAGGTATTAGTCACGTTGCAATCCAGTTCCCCACTTATGAGAAGACCAAATCTTACTTGGCTTATCGCGGTATTACGATATAAATACTCTCGTTCCATATCTTTCTTTAATGCTCGATCCATCCCGAAATCATAAAGCTTACTTTTCTTTATGTACATGATAGATAACACTACTCCTGATAAACTCAGTGCAAGAGATGTTGCTTTAGCTTCATCAGTTTCAAAAATCTTCGCATCCACACTTACTTATCCCCATGAGGTTATTTTCGAACATTATACGAATCGTGTATCAATATTACGAAGCATTTTTCATTCTGTTTGGATCTTATCAGGTTGTTCGTTCGAGACTCCAAGCACAAGGACAACACACGGAGAAGATGTATTCCGGGGTAATCGACTGTGTTACGAAAATATTTAAGCAAGAAGGGATGCTCGGTTTTTATCGAGGATGTGGGACAAATCTGATAAGGACAACCCCGGCTGCTGTAATCACATTTACGAGCTTCGAAATGATTCATCGTTTCCTAGTTACGACTATTTTCCCTCCGGATTCACAACATCACACATTGTGAAGATGTATTTCTGAGGTTCAAAGTTTCTCCAGTTAACTTTTCTGTCTTTAGATTGCTTAAATGGCTTGGAATTTGTAGTGTATCAGATTAAGATGATGATGATAAGATTTAGGTGTAAAATAAAATATGTTTCACATTAAAGTTTAATTAATGCTTTACCATATAGTTAAATTTTAAATATGGTTTTAAGTAAATTTGATTTTTAATTCATCAGTGTAATTTTTAAATATTTATAAGTATACAAAATGTTATTTTGCCTTGATAGAATTAAATTTTAGAATATTTAGGATTAAGTGAGATGATATACAAATTTGATCTTTATTGTTTCATATTTTTGATAATTTTAGTTCTAAAATTGGGAGATGCGCAAATATAGTCCCCATTGTTTAGGGATAATGGCAAATTGAGTTCCCATCATTTTAAAATTTTGATAATTTTGAACCCCAAAGTTTTAGAATAGCAAAACAGGTCCCAAACTTTTGTATTGTTTGGCAAAACTAGTCCCCATTGTTTATTAAAATTGGCAATATTAGTCCCCAAACTCTTTAATTTCGGCAATGTTAGTCCACAAACAAAAACAATGGCGTATTTGATCCTCATAATTCCAGAGTTTTGACAAAAAAAGTCCCTAATGGTATTCCTCAACGTTTTGAAAAATGTAAACCCTAACGACCGTTAAATAATTTAGGGACTAATTTCGCCAAATTTCCCAAATTTGGGGACTAGTTTTGCCACCAAACGTAAATAATGAGGACTTATTTTGCATTTTTTAAACTTTGAGAATTGAATTTGTCAAATTTCACAAATTATGGGGATGAATATTGCCAATTAATTGAAGTTTAGGGACTCTATACGCCAAAAAATAATTTGGAGATCAAATTTGCCAAAATCAACAAAATTTGGGGACCAATGCCGCCATTTTCCGTCTAAAATTTGGTGATCCTAACAATTATACTTCTCAAAGTATTAAAATAACAGAATCTTTAAAAAATTTCTATTTTCGAAAATGAGATTCTCGATTAAAATTAAATTTCAGTGACATATTTTATCACTAAGATATGATATATCAAATATTACAAAATTATAAAACTAAATTTATAAAAATCTTAAAGTTTGAATACATATCATTTTTGACAAAAATGCACATCAAATTTGTAAAAAATATTAAAATTTAAATACTGAAGTTTTGGATAAATTAATGGGGGCCTGAACAAAGCTTATTAGGATGGCCCAAAACAAAGCCCTTCCAAATCGTATTGGTTTTTCATTTGATAGAAAAGTGCTATACAACGGTTATGGCCTTACTCTTTTCTTTGTCCAGTAACTACCCTACACGTGGAGGCTGCTTTCGCTTTTCCTTTACAGGGAGTGCGGTGCAGCTATATAGTAATGCAGCCGCTCACATGTGATTTATTCTCCACCCCATCAACACGAAAGACCAGGCCCGGGAGATCCCGAACCTGGCATTCGAAATTTCGACCGTTTCAATTGAGTAAATGACGAAAACACACTCTCACATTAAATAAATGTCAACATCTTAGTTTTATGTTGTTGGATAATGAATTTAATTCTTTACCTAAATAAACATTGCAATTATTTTATGTCTATACAAAATAGTAATTGCACATTCTACAACATCCATTATTGTTATTTTCAAAATTCAAAATATATATTTTTTATTTGGGATTAATATCCATACAATTTAGACAACATATTAAATGTTATTTAAGATATCCACTTTCATTATTTATTGTTGCAATATATTAAAAATATATTTTTACTTCTCGTTCTATGCATATTTATATTTAGATGAAAGTTAAGCATGATCATTTACTATTTCATCTATGGTTAAATATTACAACATTAATCATATAATATGAAAGTTAAAGTTATAGAAGTGNACATGTGATTTATTCTCCACCCGATCAACACGTTCTCCTAAAGACCAGGCCCGGGCGATCCCGAACCTGGCATTCGAAATTTCGACCGTTTCAATTGAGTAAATGACGAAAACACCCTCTCACATTAAATAAATGTCAACATCTTAGTTTTATGTTGTTGGATAATGAATTTAATTCTTTACCTAAATAAACATTGCAATTATTTTATGTCTATACAAAATAGTAATTGCACATTCTACAACATCCATTATTGTTATTTTCAAAATTCAAAATATATATTTTTTATTTGGGATTAATATCCATACAATTTAGACAACATATTAAATGTTATTTAAGATATCCACTTTCATTATTTATTGTTGCAATATATTAAAAATATATTTTTACTTCTCGTTCTATGCATATTTATATTTAGATGAAAGTTAAGCATGATCATTTACTATTTCATCTATGGTTAAATATTACAACATTAATCATATAATATGAAAGTTAAAGTTATAGAAGTGCAATTTATCGTATAAAAGACGTTCCATTAATAATCAAACTATGTAATTTTGATTGCATTGTCTTTATATGAAAAGATTTTTTGCGTTACATAAATCATAATTCTGAAATTTTGCAGATTACCTCCTTAGTGTTGAATTTTGAGTGACATATATATATTTTAGTACTAGGATCATTATTTGATGGGGACAAACCAAATTTATCTTATTTATATTTATTTATATTATAAGTCGAACGGAAAAATTTGGTCGAACATTGTTTATATTCATATTTATTTGTGTTTGGATTTGTTCGTTTTGTGTATCGGGTTCCTGTATGGATCCGTTCGTTTGTGTTTGTGCAGAAATGATATAAAAAATACTCAAATTTGAATATTCGCGAACATATTCTTCGTGTTCGTTTAAGTTTTTATGTATACTCGTTTTGTTGTTCAAACATTGTACCATATTTTAATTTCAACGAACAAATACGAATAAGAGAGTTCAACTACGTGTATTTACGAATTGTTCGCATTTCTCAACAACCTTAAGTCCAACTAATTGTATACTAATAGAGTGATCTGGATTTGAAATCCGGTTATCGCGAGAGTAATACTAACATCTAATTATTAACCTAATATTAAAATAGGTAATTAATCATTAAATCTTGAGGCAATGTTTAAAAAATTCAAATAGTTCAAAGTTCAAACTCTAAAATGAAATTACAAATAGGGGACAAATAAGGGAAAACAGTGAAAATGAAGGACCTGAGAACAACCGAGCCTTAGGTATGGAGCGAGGTTCGGTGTATATATCACTCAAGAAAACGGCAGTATTACTCAAGCAACATAACGTCGACCCTTTTGTAGAAGAGAATCATACCCAATGCGCTTTCTCGCTTAGTCTTCTTCTTTCCAGAGGAAGTGAAAAATCTCGATTTCTTCTGAATATCGAGATCAAGAAATGGGAGCGGTTACGATTAAAGGTGATGGGTTGAAGTCCTCAACAGAGGCGGTTGTGGTGAATATTCTTCGAGAGCATGGTGATCGGAGCCGTGATCTGGTTGATGTTCGGAGAGTTGAAGAAGGAGGTAAGGATATGTGTTTTAATCCTGATCGTGATCTGGGAATGCTTGAAGATTTTGAAGTTCTTTCAATGATTTTTAGGGGATCTTATATTAGGAAAATAATTTTTTTGTTTGAATGATTTGGTTATGGAATTATGGTAATCGGTGATGAAAGCTTTTCGACAAATGTATCTATTTCTCAAGAAAAAGAGTGCTAATTCAAGATTAATCTTTTACATCAAGTTATTGTGTTTTTTTCATGTGAAATCGTCATCTTTTGATGATCTCACTTCCTGAAGCAGTTTTGGAAATTTTAGTGAGTTTTTACATATTGAGATTCTTTTCATTTTTGTATAAGAAGCCTACTTGTCTGGTTCCAGTGATAAGGAGGCATGAAGCTGCTGCTTGGCTAAGAGAAGTTGTTGGAGTAGTTGGTTCAAAAGAGCTACCGACTGAACCTTCTGAGGAAGAATTTAGGGTTGGATTAAGGACCGGGATCATACTTTGCAAAGCACTGAATAAAATCCAACATGGTGCTGTACAGAAGGTCTAGCCTACATTTGATTCTTACCCAATTTCTTTTTTTCCATTTGCAAGAAGAATTAACTTATAAATTGCACGATCTATTTGTTTCAGGTGGTCGAGATCCCATATGATTCTGCTCTTATACCAGATGGTGCTGCTTTGACAGCTTATCAGCACTTTGAGAACCTAAGGAACTTCCTTGTAGCAAGTCAAGAGATGGGTTTGCCTACATTTGATGCTCCTGATCTACAGCAGGTAGGCATAAATCATAGAATTGAGATATGTGTGTAAAACCATGATTCGACATCACTTACGTTTGACAGGGTGGAAATATTTCAAGGGTTGTGAATTCTGTGCTGGCCCTGAAGTCCTTCCATGAATGGAAAAAGGGAGGAGGACAAGGAGTTTGGAAATTTGGTGGAAATATGAAGCCTGTTACATCTACGAAATCGTTTATTCGAAAAAACTCCGAACCATTCACAAGTTGCTTGTCAAGGAATGCAGCCAAACAAGAAATAATAGTGAATGAAGAATCAAATGAAACGGTATCCATCTCATCCAAAATGAAACTTCAGTCTTGGATTAAATTCTCTTATTGTTTCTTTGTTCTTTTTGGTAGACTAATTCTTCCTTGAGCATGTATCTACGAGCAATTCTCTCTGACAAAAATTCTGAAGAAATTCCAAATGTATGGTATTATTATTGTTTTACCGAATCTTGATGCATGTTTTCAATCATCATTATAACTGATAAGTTCTTCTGTCTTACAGCTTGTGGAGTCGTTGATACGTAAGGTCATGGAACAGCTTGAAGATCACATTGCAAATCAAACTGAAATGGTGGTTGTCTCGTCTATACGAAACTTGTTTGTTTGTTCAATTTAATATTTCTTCAATGAAACAAGAAGTTTAAATCATGAACGCTTTAAATTTTGCAGAAAAAGTCTGTTTCTAGAGACTCCAACGCTAGCAGTGTGTCGACATCGGGGTGTTATTCATGCAGCGCACAGGTAGGTGCCTTTTTTATTGCAAAAACATGAAACTATAGAAAAATCTCCTGATAACAAATGATCTCTCTTATCAGAATAATATTGAAGGAAATGATGATGCAGTTCAAAATCTTACAATAGATAAGAAAAAAAGATTTGGTGGAGATTCAGAGACTATGTTCTTAAAGCACAAAATGATACTAAAGCAACAGCATAAAGATGTTAAGGTAAGATAAAGTGAAAGCTGAGAGTTTCAACTTTCAAGTTTAAAGTCTTTCATTTATTAAGGTAATATAGGCTTGTCTTACTAGGTGCTTAAGCAAACTCTTTCTAGTGCGAAATCTGGAATGCAACTCATGCAAATGAAATTCCATGAAGAATTTCACAGACTCGGTACGAATATTGTGATCAAATTTGTTCGTCTTGTCATCTTTAGAAGCAATTTATAAAATCTGCACTCTTATAGGCCCCCATCTCAATGAACTGGCTCATGCTGCATCAAATTATCATAGAGTTCTTGAAGAAAACCGAAAGCTGTATAATGAAGTCCAAGAATTAAAGGGTAAAAACAAGTTTTTTCCTCTTGTCATCTTTTAAGAAAGTTTTGATTATAAACCAATGTTTGAAATTTCATTCAGGAAGCATTCGAGTTTATTGCCGTGTGAGGCCTTTCCTTCAGGGGCAATGCAATTACCTTGGTACGGTGGATCATATTGACGAAGGGACTATAACAATAAACACATTGTCAAAAAATGGTAAAGGACAGAAATCCTTCAGCTTCAACAAAGTCTTTGGAGATTCTGCAACTCAAGGTTAAAACATAACCTCTAGTGTCTTTTATTCTGGCCTCTTTTCCAGTTCTAAATGTGCTGTTAATCTTCTGCAGAGGAAGTATTTGCAGACACACAGCCATTAATTAGATCAGCCCTTGATGGGTACAATGTTTGCATTTTTGCTTACGGCCAAACTGGATCTGGTAAAACATACACTATGGTAAGAAAGCGTGTCTTTACACATGTACAATTTATTCTATATAAGAGCTACTCTTCTTATCATTTAGACTGGACCAAGAGATTTAAACCAGATGACTAAAGGAGTAAACTACAGAGCCTTGAGTGACTTGTTCTTCCTTGCTGAGAAAAGGAAGGACACTTACTCATATGAAATATCTGTTCAAATGATAGAGATTTACAATGAACAAGTCAGGGATCTTCTGTTAACCGACGGCTTGAGCAAAAGATATCCTTTGCAATATGAATCATCACAAAATTTTACTTCCTTTCAGTTTATTTTGTAGGTTCCTTGACTAAAACACGTTAGAGATTCGAAACAGCTCTCAAACAGGCTTAAATGTACCAGATGCTAGTTTGGTGCGTGTTTCATCTTCATCTGACGTTATAGAACTCATGAACTTGGGACTAAATAATCGTGCAGTCGGCGCAACAGCACTTAATGACCGGAGTAGTCGATCTCACAGGTGAGTAGAATATGAAACTTCACGTTTAAAAACCAACTGTTTTGCTAAAACATTTATTCGTTTGTTTCATCTTGCAGTTGTCTAACAGTTCATGTTCAAGGAAAAGATTTAACTACCGGAATTCTTATCCGGGGATGCATGCATTTAGTAGATTTAGCTGGAAGCGAAAGAGTCGACAAATCTGAAGTAACTGGAGATAGACTTAAAGAAGCTCAGCATATAAATAAATCTCTATCTGCACTTGGTGATGTAATAGCCTCTCTTGCTCAAAAGAACTCACACATTCCATATAGAAACAGCAAGCTAACTCAATTGCTGCAAGACTCACTTGGTAAGGCTAATGATTTCTACTTTGCACAGTATTTTTACAGATAATGTACTGAAAGTTGATGATTATTGTTATCAGGAGGGCAAGCAAAGACGTTAATGTTTGTTCATATAAGCCCTGAGCCTGATGCAATTGGAGAAACAATCAGTACACTTAAATTTGCTGAGCGTGTAGCCAGTGTTGAACTTGGTGCTGCAAGAGTAAATAAGGATTCAGCTAATGTTAAAATGCTCAAGGAGCAGGTTCTTAAACTCTCTCTTTTTGTATCTTAAATACCAAATTTACTGAATTTCTAAAGCTCTGCTTGCTAGATCTCTACTCTTAAAGCTGCATTAGCAAGAAAAAATGGAGGAGAATCAACCCCTGTTCAGCGTAAAAAACCGACATCGCCATTTCAGCCTAAGATTCATCCTTTAAATGGTTTAGCATCACCTTTTGGATTAAGGAAGCCTATGGAAGAACTAGTAAACATAGAGGTAAACAAACTTATTTCACAAAAGCTTAAAGCAATCATGTTTGAACTTCGGTTTCGCAGGTTCCACTGCAAACAAAACAGCCATTGAGTCCCAATGACCTACTAAGAAACTCACCAGTTTGGTCATCTCTTGCTAGCAGCCCTTCACGGTTTGAAAACGCTGCATGGATAGACAAGCTAATGGTGAACAAACTAGATCCCTTAACTTGTTGGAGTCCAAAAAGCGACGATTACTACAAACAGACACATTCTTCTCAAAATACTGAATCGGTTGATGCCGGGAGTGACTCATCTGGAACAGACTTTCTCTACCAGAACCAGGATTCAAAACAGGGTGAATCGGAATGTGGCCGGAAACATAATGTAAACGATAATCGTTCGGGATTCAGGTGATCAGTTAATAAAGCTTAACACTATGGCTAACTTTATTTCTTACTTTAGTTTTATTGATATGATCAGGAGAATGATACCAAGATTTGGGCATTCTCCATCACCACCTGCTTCTAAAGGTGCGTATAATCATCGCGTTGAAACAAAACGTAAAACGAAGATTCGAAACTGAATATACAACATAGATTGACATGGAGAGATGGTTTTTTCTGTGAGCTCTTAAATATAGCAAAGCATTAAGGTTTGCATGTGTGTACAGCAATGAGTTTTATTAGTCATTCATTTTTCGCAGTTCCATTATTTGTTTTTGTGCTGATAATTTGTATCACGTCAAGCACGTGTGTTTCTTTTTTTAAATCCCAATGTTTATTTTTATATTGATTAGATTATAATATATTATTTACAAAATAATATTAAATATCGTATTATACAACAAATTTGATCAATAAATCAATAATAATACTAATATTTAGGGTTTGTATATTGATTTGACAAATTTTGTCCTAAATATTTATTATTCTAACAATTTTTATTTCCAAAATATGTTAAAATCAACTTAGGTCTCTATTATTTGTATAATTTGACAAAAAATTTCCTCCAAGGTTCATTCTCTATATCAAAATTAGCCTTCAATTATTTTATCTCGATTTTGTTTGATTTAACTTTTTAAAATGTGAGATTTATTGAGATGTAATGAAGTGTTGTGAGATATGATGAGATATAATGATCGTGAATTTATAAATATATTTGGTAAAATTGTACTATCTTGATAATGATTTATGTAAAAATATCTGTATATAAAATATAATAAATATAAATTATAATTATTAGAAATAAGAGTAAATTAATCATTTCTTAAATTGAGATGATGACATAGTTGATTTTTTAGTAATGATGATGAAATTATGATTTTTAATGAAATACTTTGTACGTTTGGAATAGCGTTTGACAAATAGCGGTGATGTGAGATGACTATACTGTGCTGTGAGATGAATTGATTGTGATTTAAAAAAACTGTTTTGAAACAGCGGTGCAGTGATCGTGATTTCATAAAATGACTATTTTATTCTTATTTTTAATTAATTGTGTATGACTTACAAATTATATTTATATTGATTATGATAAACTCGTTATTTAAGAAGTTGTTATAATATAATAAATTATTGATTAAAAGTATAAAAAACAAATATTGACAAAAGTGAATCATCCAAATCGACGATCTTCTCCAATTCTCGCTAGTGCAATGCGATCACCTATTTCATTTATAACTCGAATCATGTAGTTATCGTGTATGAGTCCAACATCTATATGTGATGGATCAAGGAAATTGGTATTTCTATATTCCGATCGTGTTCCATCTCCGGATCCTCTTAAACAAATTAATATTAATAAATTAATATGAACAAGAATTTTAAACAACTCTAATAAAAATTAATATTAATAAAAATAATATTAATATTGATAATAATTTAAATTAATTTTGATAAAAATTAATTATAAACTCTAATTTTAAAGGAATAGTATAATAGTCATTAAACAACTGCATTCTTCCCACCACTGTTTCAAACGTACTGTCATCTCACCGTAGTTTTCATCGGTGAAACCAACATACTTGTTAAGTATGCTTGGTTAAAATGAAAAAATTTGCCGCACGTTCATCGCAACGGACGGTGAACCGCAGTTCCAAACAGCACATTATCATTTTACTTTTGTTTTGTATATACCCTACCACTACTTTCATTATTTATATAGAGATATAATTTAATATCTCTCAATTTAATTAGTACAAAATATATTATTGAATTTAGAATAGTGTATTTATTTATTGTATAAAACGACAGGATTCTAGAACCGTCAAAACTCAAAATAAAGTGGCTTTGTTTCTTGTCATTATTATATTTTTTATGAGTAAATAAAAATTTATCCCACTCGCGTTGCACGTGAGCCCTTAATATTATCTGCTACCTGTTTTCTACCTAGTACCTACCTCAGTTAGCGGTTGAGATCCATTCATTTAACAAATGATTTGTTAAAATGTTACTTAATATATTTCAAATTAAATATTATTTAGATATAATTTAAATTTTATATCTAAAGTTTTCAAAATTACAATGTGATGACTCTTTATCAAGAATTCATTATTGGTTTAATAAGATAATATTTGATAATAATTTAATAATATAAATAGAATAATTAGAAATTATGTGATATAATGAGAATCTTGGCGGATATAATATTTATTTTTTACTATTATTATGGTGCTTAATTTTCCATCGAACTGGAAGTCTGGCAGCTCTGGAACGAGTCGTCTCCTCCGCCCGTTTCCACCTCCGATTTTACCGGTGAATACTTCAACAGACTACTGTAATGGATGAGTATTGATGTTGACTAACTGAACGGAGGATTCGTTTATCAAATCCATATTTCGTTTTCACTTTTCAACGACGACGTCATTGATTGATCGATCATGAGCAAGAAGGAGGAGGAGAACAACATTTCTAGGAATGTTCCAGAAAGAAAGAATGCGGTTGTGAAAATTGGCGGTCTTGGGGCTGTTATTTTGGTAGGAGGTGTTTTGGTTACCACCGCCTTGACATCGGCTCTTTTTTCGAGGAAAGAGAGAAACCGTAGAGAGAAATCCTCGACGGAGAAAACTAAGCAGGCTGAGAATGAGGAGATTTTTACTGTTCTTAATCAGTCTTCATTGGATGCGAGGTTTGTCTTACTTGCAATTTTTTCTTTGGGGATTCTGATGCACTGATTGTCGCTTTGATTGTGATAGGGATTCCGATACAGAAAATCCTTTGCTGGTATTTTTCTTTCGAATTACCGATTCTTGTTTTTTTAGTGCACTGTTACAGTATATCCTGTACAACTTTTTTTGTGAAAGGGAATTGAGATTAGTGCAAGAGCATTGGAAGATGCCTCTGTTAAGTCTCTCTGTGTCATGGGAAAGGTTGAAAATGGCGATTCTGAATGCCGTATTGAAAATACTGAATCACATGAAGATCCCTTAGGGGTAATCCCTGTAGTTTCTGATATTATATTTCAAATGTTTATTCTGGACTATATGTTCTTACTGAAAAGTAATATTCTTCAGGATGAAGCTCTGGGAACAGAAGCCGATTTAGATATTCATTCACTTGAAGAAGATTACACGCTGGTAGTGTTCTTCATTAACTCATGTATTATCAATTATCTCTTTACATTTTGAGAGTCTTTAAGGCTGAGATTTTGAATTCACCATTAAACGAATCAGATCAACGGAACTGAGCATAGTGAAGGTGGAACACTAGATGAGTATTCTGAGCAGTCTATTTATGTTAAAAAAAACGCTGCAAATGGAGATGATATCATCTCCATTGAAAATATTGTATCACTTGAAGATCACATTCTGGTAGTTTTGTCACTGTTATTTTGTTAATGTCTGTTGCTCAAAACGAGGAAGTCCTTATAATTACATTTGTTCAGGGTGACACTGAAACCAGTGTGGTTTGTACCCCTGGAGATTTCTCAGCTAATCCAATAGATATAATCCGCTCCGCAGATAAGATTCGGCCACTTGATAATGCGGTTCCGGTAATTCCGTTGCTTGATATGACTTTTCATGTTGTTTTTTGGTTGTTTGAATGCCATATTGTGTAGATTGAATAACTGAATGTGCGATTCTTCAGGATGTGATGTCATTCGAAGAGGGTAAACGAGATTCGGAGTTTATTAGGACAAATCTCGAAGATGTCTCTATCCCAGAGCAGACTGAAACCCTTGATACTGAACTCTACACAGGGAAGATTCAAACTTCAATACAGGTAATTCCTTGTCTTTGAAGTAATTGGCCTTCATCATGATACTTTAGTTACAGGAACCAGATTCCTCTAATCAGGACACTGAAGAAAGTGAACAGAAACTAGAGATGATCAACGCAAGGTTTGTAAAATATTTCTCCTACTTCCTTATGATGAAGTTATCAGAATGAGAAAATTGCATAGGTAATCCCAAACTTACGATCTATGTAAAGGGCATACCCCCAACTTACGAAATTGCAATAATGATACCTAAAGTTATCAATGTCGTTTGTTTTTTACCCCTGACATTCTAACACTCGGTTTGCCGGTAAGTTGACAAACGTTTTTCCATTAGCATGAGTAATCCTCAAATTACGGAAATAAGATCCGTTTGAAAAATTATATATAATTGACCCATAATGTTTGAGAATTGTCTATAAAATATAAAATATTAACGATTTCGCTAAAGTGATAATAATAAACGATATTTGAAATTTGAGGTGTCTTATTGCATTTAATTGAAGTTTGATTGTTACGAATACATATTTTTGCCGAAAAAAGTTATCATAATTGTAATTTCGTAACTTGACCCTTAACATCCAAATACAGTGACTATTACATTAAATTGCAGAACTGGAGGAGATACAAGGATTGAATTTGTTGCAGAAAATGTGCTCATGGATGCTTCTTTCATCTCGAAACAGGTACATTACAATGTCTTAATACGATTCTCATCAATCCCACTTCATCTTCCTTTCTCATTATCAGCCTCAGCTTCCAAATCAAGAGGAATTAGCATCCGAAGAATCGGAAGGAAAGGTAAAAGAAGAGATATTAAAGAAGAATGATGAGGCAGGGAAAATTGAACCAGAAAAGAGCCAGTTCATTATTTCACATAAGAAGGGTGGGATTTTGGTTATTGCGAATGAAAGGAGAGGAAGGATATTGATTGGGGCAGCTGTCTGTGTTGTAACATCGCTTGCTTTGTCGAATCTTATGGGGTTGTCATTCGTCAAACTCTGCCTCATTATTCTTCTCACTGGTGTTCTCTCAGAAATACATGCCAGGTAGGTGACCTTATGAATTTTGATCATAAATAAATAGCCATTTTCTTCTTTTATTGCACGCTTCAAAAGTTTGAGCATATCGACTTTTGACACTGTCGAAAAGGGTGTCATTTTTTTCAATTCATATGGAAGGTTTTATAGATACGAAATTATTAGCTGTGAACTGTTTGCTGGATTTATAGGATTTATAGAATTGGATTCAAAATATGATGACGAGAATGTAAACATATTAGTTATAAGAAGACACGAGATGATACATTTTTTTTGTTTATCTTTTTAAAATTGTAGTGGTGGAATAGAATGATAGTAAATTTTTAAATATATTCGGTAAAAATATAATATTATGATTATGATTTATGTAAATATACGTTTGTTTAGAATGTCAATTGAAAGTGCGGTATGGTAAGATGTGATTATGAAATTGTTATTTTTTTAACGTAAACCAAACAAAAACAGAATAGTAGTACCTTTAAAGTTAAAAAATCATGTTTCATCATTCATAACTTAAAACCAATTTTGATATAATAGTGATTTGTGAAATTACTAATGTATCATTCATTTTCATATAATTTTTATTTTATATATATATATTGATACTTTTATAGAAATGAAAATTATGATATTGTAATTTGATCAAATACTCAGATCATCTTATTATAATTTAACAATCGTCATTCGTATATTTTATCCAAACAAACCCTAGGTTCCCACATTCTTTCATGCTCCAAATCTATGTTCAACGGACTCTTCTCCCGGGAAGTCGAATCCGAGTCAGATTCTTCTAGGACACCGACTCTTCTCAGACATTTGTTGGACACGAGCCCGTTTTTTATATTTAAATTTATTATTATTTATTTTGAAATAGTCATTATTTAAATTTGTTTTTATTTATATATATTAATATAATTCGTTAATGTTTAAAAAATTAGTTGTATATCACTATTATTGGAATATAATATAGTTTATACCAATTATTTCGACACTTTACAGGTTTTAAACATTAATTATCATATATATTTGTGGTAGTAATTTATTATTTTGTATAATATAATTAGATAAACATAATTTATTTATTATTAATTATGAATCATGTTAACAACAAATGTCTTTTTAAAATTTTATATTTTAATTAAAAAAATAATTGATTTTAACGAGTCGAACTCTTTAACAAATCTGAGTCCCCGAGTCCGAGTCTGCGAATCCCCGTGGCGCCGTGGCGGTGTCCATTTAACATATGTATTATTGATGTCTTGTTGTCATTGCAATTAGCAATATTTAATTAAACAAAGGTTAGTACTGAAATCGCGTAACGAATAAACAATAAAGTAAATTTTAATTCATAAAGATACTTAAAAGAATAGTCAACATTTGGACAAAATTAATTTCCATCACCTAAGTATTAAGTCCAGTGAACTTAATTAAGAGTCATTAATAAATAATGAATTCTTAAATCATAAAGTTAATGGAAAACATTAAATTCACATTCTTAAATTAATTCTATATTTAACATATATACTATATATATTTTTTGTATTTTTTTAAAAAAATAATAATTATAAAAAATCACATTAAGTATTTAAATTGAAAAATAATCAGGCATGGGTTACCTCTTTAATATCTGATGTTTTGTGTACTTAAATGATCATGGGCTTTTGCAAAACTCGAATCTCAAATTTCTAATGAAACGAGAGGAGTTCACAACCAATTATATTATATATATATCAATAATATAATATATATTATAATATTTTAATTTATATTATACATATTAAAAATATATATTTTAATTAATTTTTCGAACTTTAAATTAAAACTTGAGCCGAACGCTAACCTCGAAACATAATTTTTTTATGTTTTTGAATATAAATCGAATATTGTCTATTTTGAGCCGAATCTAAATCTTAAAAGCACTTTGGTTTGACTCGATTTGGTTTGTTTAGAGTCCTATATGCAAACCATGGTTTTAAAAACCGGTCGAATTGACGGATCGGAAATACATTTTNTTTTTCAAAACTAGACTTAAGATCCGGTTTTTTTCAAGTTCGCATGCTTTCGGATGATACGTATAAAACTAGTTTTTCCACGCATTTAGGACATTACGAATTTTTAGTTATGCCCTTTGGTTTAACTAACGCACCATCTATGTTTCAATCTATGATGAATTCTATCTTTGCGGATGTTTTACGGAAATTTGTACTTGTTTTCTTTGATGATATTTTGATATATAGCAAGTCTTGGGATGAACACATCACACACTTGGCACAAACCTTACGTATTATGAAATCCAATATGTTGTTTGCTAAACTATCCAAGTGCTCATTCGGACAATCTTCTATTGGTTATCTTGGTCACATAATATCGGATAAGGGGGTCTCCACAGACCCAACCAAAATTCAGGATGTTCTGCATTGGCCTCTGCCGAAAAATCTCAAGGAACTCAGGGGATTCTTGGGTTTATCTGGATATTATCGGAGATTCATACGAGGATATGGCCTTATTAGTAAACCGCTCACTCAACTATTAAAGCGAGACAATTTCTACTGGAACGCAGCAGCCACAAATGCATTCCAGAAACTGAAGGAGATCATCTCTTCTGCTCCAGTTCTCTCATTACCAGATTTTCAAATTCCATTTATCGTTGAAACAGACGCATGTGATTATGGCATTGGGGCTATTCTTTCTCAAAATGATCACCCCCTGGCTTATTTTTCGAAGAGTTTAGGATCCAAATTTATGGGGCTTTCAGTTTACGAGAAGGAATTAATTGCCATGGTTCACGCTATTCTTAAATGGAAGCATTACTTAATGGGACGGAAATTTATTATCCGAACAGATCATCACAGCTTAAAGTATCTAAAAGACCAAAAACTCGGAATGTTATTTCAGCAAAAATGGATGGCAAAACTCCTCGGCTTTCAGTTTGACATCTAGTTCAAGCAAGGTGTAGCAAATGTGGCAGCAGACGCCCTCTCTCGCAGGGAACATCTCCTGGCCATTACAACAATCCAACCCACCTGGATACAAGAAGTACAAGATAGTTATGTGAATGACCCCATACTCCACTCTATCTACCAAGGGAAATTATTAAACAACACGAGCTATCCAAAATATACATTGTTGGACGGAATATTAAGAAGAACGAGCCGCATCTGTATAGGGCATCAGTCGGAGCTACGGCAGAAGGTCTTCTCAGCCTTACATGCATCACCAATCGGTGGTCACTCAGGCATTACAACCACCTATCAACGGATCAAGTCATTTTTCTATTGGAGAAATATGAAGAAGGATATTATCACCTGGATACAGGATTGTGTCTTATGTCACCGAATCCATTTTGATCGAGCCGCTTCCCCAGGATTACTTCAACCCCTTGCTATACCAGACCGCCAATGGAAGAGCATTAATATGGATTTTATCGAAGGCTACCTCCTTCTTCCGGGAAAAACACAATCTTCGTTATCGTCGATCGATTCTCTAAATATGCTCATTTTTGTACCTTGGCTCATCCATATTCTGCTTCAACCGTGGCTTCAGTATTCTTATCAGATATATACAAGCTCCATGGCCTTCCATCAGACATCGTTTCTGATCGTGACAGTATTTTTACAAGTGCTTTTTGGGAGGAATTATGCAAGGCAGCTGGAATTCAACTTCGCCTCTCTACGGCTTATCACCCGCAAACTGACGGCCAAACAGAAAGGGTAAATCAGTGCATCGAAACTTATTTACGAGGCGTTTGCCACGACCATCCTACTCAGTGGACTAAGTGGCTGCCCCTGGCCGAATTTTGGTATAACACATCCCATCATAGTAGCCTCAAGCTCACCCCATTTGAAGCTCTCTATGGATATAAACCTTCATTCTTCCCTGGAGATACTCCTATATCAACCGCCAATACTGATGCCACTACTTTCTGGAGAGATCGCCAATCCTTACTTCAAGCCCTCCAACAAAACTTAACTTCAGCTCGGACTCGTATGAAGCATTATGCCGATAAGAAACAATCTGAACGCACCTTCCAACCAGGGGATCTCGTATATCTTAGACTCCAGCCATATCGACAGACATCTCTTACTCTGCGCCGTAACCTCAAACTTGCGACGAGATATTACGGACCATATACTGTACTATCCAAGATTGGGACGGTAGCCTACAAACTCCAATTACCTCCTGGATCAAAGCTTCACCCAATATTCCACGTTTCAATGCTTAAGGCACACTTGGGAAGGAAACACATTCCATTGCCGCATCCTCCTAACTTATCAGATTCAGGCAACCTACAGGCTGAACCATCACACGTATTGGGACGACGACTTATATCTCGTAACCAAAAACCAACGACGCAGTTACTCATCCAATGGAATGGCTCATCTCCCGATCAGGCAACTTGGGAGGACTTAGACTGGTTTCGCAAACAATTTCCGACATTCGATCCTTGGGGACAAGGATCTTCTTCTGCAGGGGGTAATGTTACGGACACGGTTAACAATTCACTAATTAATCTAATCTTTTCAGGAATTGGCAAAGATGGTGAAATCCAAGAAGAAGGAAGCATCAAGACGAGGGAAAGAGACAGCAAACCTGAATCAAGTAACAAGAAGTGGACCAAGAAGGATTTAAGTAACTCCCGAATCCAAACCATTATCCGTTAAGCCCAAATTATGTATTTTGAATCTATAACGGTCATATAACCGTTAGATTGACAGGATAAATAACTTTTGGAATTGCTTGTAAGACTTATGTTTTTGATGAATCTAAATTCTATCTTCGTTTCTATCTGTTATCTCATCCTCTTCTTCTTCAATTTCCGCATCTCCTTCTAGGTTCGTTACATCCACCTTACACAGTTTCCCTCGACACCCAACTCAATTGGTTCAAAACTCATCTCCAATCAGTCTGCGGATCGGAATGCGCCAACAGAATGGCTAATTCTCTGTTATTGCTCGGAGACATCGAAGCTAACGACATTGGGTATGCATTAACTCAAGGAAGAACCATCCAAGAAGCACAGTCATATATCGTTCCAATCACAAGAGCCCAAATCAAAACAACCAAAGTAATAATTTCCCATCATTCTTCTGATAAATAATTCATACTTACATGATTTCATTTTCTCAGGAACTGATCAAAATTGGTGCAAAGATCATCGTGATTCCAGCCAGTGCTCCACTTGGTTGCTTCCCATATATTCTAACTGCTCTTCCTTCCGATGATCCCGCAGCCTACGATCATTTAGGATGCCTCAACAGCGTCAATAGGCTAATCACCTTGAAGAACAATTACCTACAACAAGCCATTAGAAATCTGAATAGGGAATATTCCAATGTTACCATTATCTACGGAGCTTTTGATGAGGGAGTTTTAGAAGTTCTTGCAGAAACATTGAATCATGGTAAGTGACTATGAATCAGCATTCTATTCTATAAAGCTATTGAGCTAACTCTTTTTTAACTATTACAGAAAGCCATGGAGACACTGCGCTCAAAGCATGTTGTGGAATAGGTGGAAAATACAATTACAGTAGTAATAGATTCTGTGGAAGTCCAGGAGTACCTGTCTGTGCTCATCCCGAACACCATATCTTTTGGGACGGCATACATTTTACACAAGAAGCTTCAGCTCGTATAGAACAAAGTCTCATACAACCAACTCTAGTTGCTCTCAATTGCACAGCTCTACCAACTTCTTTCTCTTGAAGAAACACCTGCATTCTTTTACTTACATACATTCTTTTATTTCTACAAATGTAACAAGTAATATACATTCTTTAAGCTGTAAAGTCAAATCTAATGCTATTATTCAGCTTCTCTTTGTTTTGGTTCAATCACAATGTAGTAGTAAAAAGTGTACAAATAAGAATCTTGAATAAACTAAATGGAAGGTACAATTACTGATAAGATTAAAAAAGGCACATCACATGGTATCCTCAGAGGTTAAAAGAACACAGATGTTGATAGTTGACTGAAGTGGTTCAGGGAAGCAGAGTGGCAGGCCATAATAACTAACACATTAAATATCAAGTTTGTTCAATTCTCCATCATAATAATACATATCAACCATGAAATCTAAATTCTAAGGTACCAGCTTTGGATTTTCCAGTTGAAACCCGATCATACGATAACGAATATTATAACTAAGAAGAAGATACATGTACCTTAGCTAAAAGTAGTAAAAGTGAAGTTAAATTGGAAAATTATCTGGTTTTGGAGAGCTTTTGGTGCTGCTGCTTGAATTGGGATTCCATGATTCTTGAACTTGAGCTGCAAATTGCAGATTCCACAAAATATCTTCAACAGAAGGTCTTTCAGATGTCACTTGTGATACACAATTCATGCATAGTGTCAATACAGTCCTCATTGAATCATCTGACAATTCTTCCAAAAGGGCTTCATCTACAAAATTCTTAAGGCTTATG
>RWGZ01001526.1:63701-86902 GCA_009725065.1 Utricularia reniformis
TTTACGTTCGTCGAAATTTAATATAAACGAAATTTAATAACATTAATATCAAAATTAATGGAAAAGTTGTATATATTTCAAGACAAGCATTACAAAAATCAGATTTATCTTCGATGTCTACCGGAGCGAGATGCAATAATGACATTAGCAATCTGATCTCTGATACCGTTCATAGTTATATCATTTTCTAATTCATCATCTATATAATCTGATTCTTGCACCGGCATAAATGGATTTCTTTGATTCGCAATTGCTTCATGATCTGGATCGTCGTTATCTACATGCCAAATGAAATTATGGATAGACATCGTTGCTGGCACAAGTGTAACTTGAGTTTTAATTTCTGTTCGTCTTCTAATGGATGTAAAACCATTAAATTTTACTTTCCATATTTTTATAGTACGCTTAACAATTGAACATAACTTAGAGTGTCTATCGTTGAATACTTCATTCGGTATGTGATAGTTAGAGGTATCGAACTGTGCAAAATTGTAACACATCCCTCTATAAGGAGGTAGAAATCTAGACATATTTGGATACCCGGAATCGACCAAATAATATTTTCCTATCCAAATCAACAATTTTTGTACTAGTAAATAAACATTCATTTTGAAAGTGAAAGTTACATGTAGGTGGCATTGGAAACATCATTCTACGATCGCGTATAGCCTCACGTAGTATCCTAGAATCTTGTTGTGAACCTTCAGCGCCTGCTAGATAATATGTTATGTTGAACTCGAAGTCACAAAAAACCATTATATTTTGGAATGGTTTCCCATCTCGTCCTATCCAATGACATTTCTTATCATCTGGTATGCAAGCCAGTATGTGTGTACCGTCGATGCACTCAATGCAATCATATAATTGTTTACTTAATTAAGAAATATTTAGAATAACTAACATTTAAAGAGTCGAAAATACCATAAAAAATAGACAAGTCATAGGATCATGCTCGATACTAGGAGGTGTCAGCATAGGATCACTGTATTGTCGTATCCAATCACATGACATTTCAACACAGGCTCGGAGGACAGCGTGAAATGATCGATGAATTATGTATGTTGACCGTTGAAAATCAATAGATACCGGACCACTTCGAGGTAAACCTAATACAGCAATCATCATAAAAGTACATATTTGCTCTTAAATAGAGCTACTACCAATACGAGAAAGACCATAACGATCACCAAATAGAGTACAAGTCTATGAAAAACATTTGGCCTCATTCGAAATGTGTGTAGACAATCCTTCCAATGCCCATAAGATCTAGTATGTATTTCAACTATTGTGCCCCACTATAGTCCCGTGTATTTTGTGGGATCGAAATACTCACCTTAGCATATTTGGAATGTAGCGTCACTTCATATAAGCTCTGTCCGATAACCATCCCGATTTTTCTTTTAACTTTATTTTTCTCTGAATCAATTAGATCACTCCAATTTGACATAATACATGTACAAAATAAATAATACGAGTATAAAGTAAGCTTCAAAGTAGTAATAAAAAGATTCTCATAAAATATAATATCGAAACAAAACAAATCCACAATTAAACTTATAGCAAGTTTCAACAAACAAACTAAAATCAACAAATTTAATTTTGTATATCGTGTCTAGCAAGGGTATGTATCAGGAAATCGAACTTCTTCTCATTTGTAATCGTGCCTAGAAAACAAGTTCTGTTGAACTTGTTTTCGAAGAGCCAGATAGCATCGTAATAAAAGTCATTGCCATGCACTACACTAGGAAGTTCACGCAGCACCTTCAAACAACGATCAATCTGTGATGCTTCAAAGTCAGTTGAGGAGAGTTCGCGTAAAGAGGAAGCGAGACTCTTCATTGAATATGTGTTATCCATATTTCTCTTCCGTTTCTTTTGTTCTCTTCGTCCTTTCCCAGTCCTAGAGGACTCTACAGCGGAGGAACCATCATTGTCATCTCCAAATGAGACTTGAACATATTCACTTTCTCGGTTCAGGGTCATCCTAAAATCAAATTCATGTTCTTCTTCTAAATTGTGGTTCTCAAAGTTTGTATTATCAAAACTTTGAGTTCCTACCATAGTAAGACATTGTTCCGTACTAGCATGAGTGAACATATGTTCACCGGTAGCCACAATATGAGTGAACATTATTCTTTGGTCTTCCTCTCCGGCTGGTCCAAAAGTCTTAAACTTAATATATATATTATATTCCTACATAAGAAAACAAATATTAATTTTCATATTTTATGCAATAACAAAATTCACAAATTTAATTACCTTTGATGCTTCTGTCCACCAACTTTCATTGACAGTAATATTCTCTATTGCTTCAAAGACACCTAAACCTGATGCCGATGTCTTCAATTTCAACCAAACAACCCATTATTTTTTCAAATCATCCCACTTATTTTTTAGTTGGTGTCTTGAGTAAGTTTTACCCATCGCCTCAGTAAATTTAGTTATCACATTCCTCCAACCAACTTTATTTAATAAAGTACATGGTCTTTTCCCCTTAATTACTTCTTGTGCACATAATCTAACAAAAACCTCAACCAAATGTCTATCACAGTACGCTGGTGTTCTAGAATCAGTATTCTGTGACTCTGTCATAACTGATTAACAAAATAATTCAACACATCATAAACAAATAAAGTAAATAGAATTAGAATGATAACAATAGAGAAGATTCACTTATGCTAATATAGCCGTAAAGTTAAAACCGAGATAGAGAACGTTCCATGGTGTTTAGTGCAATAACTTAAAAAATGGTTGTATTATAACAATTCATATGTACGTGCATAATGTTTAATGCAATAAAAAAATGTTATTATAACATGGTGAGTAAGAAGAACAGAAGACTCGAATGATATTCATAAAAAAGAACTTGAGCAAAAATATAATATGACGGTAATACTCCATACTACTTAAGCACAATTCATAAAAATTAGCAGAACATGAATAAATTTAACAATATGCAAAGTGTTTGATTCAACTTGATCTTAAAAAATGCAACACAACATTAAAAAATCAGATGTTGATGTTGATGTTGATTGAAAATTAGCATAAATTATTGATGACCAATAATCTTAACAAAACTAAAAAATATGCATCTATAAAATCCATAACAACAAATCATGAATAACAAATGAAACCCGAATTAATCACAACATATGTATCTAACTTTCGGTGTCTTAACATATGGTTGTAAGTAAAATGCATATTCAATAAAAAAAAAGCTTAGACAATGTTAGCATAGTTGAGTATGTCATTTTGTTACAGAGATTGAGTTGATTTGTATAGAGAAGAGTTATTAGGATTTGATTTATGCAATTCTACTTTAATTCCCAGAAAAAAAACGGACATCAAACACATAGATAAAGTGGTCTTGGCATTTTCATACTAGCCCAAACAGCTCTGTATGAAAATTACATACAGTTCTTGTGGATTCATCCTTTGTTGGTTTGTTATCCTCTTAGCTCCTCATTTAAAAAATTAAGTTTAAAAAATTTCTCCAATAGTAAAATACAAAAATTGAAGCGAAAAAATACCATAAAAATCATTGACTTCTTCGAACCTTTTGTTAAGTGAAACCTACTCTTGTTTGCTTAATTGATTCCAAAGATGTGTCTCCAACTCCGTAAGAACTCTCGTTTGATGGGCAATAGAGAGAATCGAAGCAGCCATAAGTTTCTGAAAATTAAGAAGCCATGAGTTTCCAAAAATTTTAGATTAAAGTGAGGTGATAATGATAATTTTGTAATTTCAGGAATCACGTTCGCACGATAGCTGTTAAAAACAACTGTCACTCCACCATTATTTTTGTAGGTTCACCTCACCTCAATTCACACTTTCTTTAGTTAATGTACAAAACATCACGCGTTCACAACAAGTACTTTTTAAACATCCAACCAACAGAAACCCATTGTCACTGACGTAAAGAAAAAGGAAAAAACCTTTTTTCCTAAAGTCTGTGAAGTCCGTGACGACGAAAGTGGGGAGCCAAAAAAAAGCACATTTTTGTCACGCATATTAACGAGATTGGGATGATTAGGTTGAAGACGACGCGTCGACAAAGATAAGGTAAATTAATACAGAAAAAAAGTCAGACATCAGCCTAAGACAAAGACAAGGTCGCATGCATTTGTAAGAAGAAATAATCAAAACAACGCAAGGATTTGAAAAACACGTACCGTTAGAAAGTCAGCGGGAAGTTTAGTCCTATAAATAACACACGCCAATCCCAGCAAATAATCATCACCTTCAAATTCACCTTCAACATAACAATAACTCATCATCATCATCATGGGTTTCTGTTCTTTGTCTCTGGTTTTCTTCTTCGCTGTGATTACTACCAGTTCTTTTGTTTCCTCACAGTCCCACGACCATAATCCCGTCTGCCCATTTCCATATCTTTACCATTTCGGCGACGGAGCTACCGACGTGGGAAACTCAGTACTAATTCAACCTTGGGGACCATTGCTTCCGGCGGCACGTCCTCCATTCGGCCGGACATATCCCGGAACACCCAACGGCCGATGGTCCGACGGCCTCGTTGATTTCGACTTCGCAGCTTTCGACTTTGGCTTCCCAGAAATCGTACCTTATCTATCTGAAAATTCCAACTCCAGCAACGGCGTCATCTTTTCAGTTGCACGAAGCCCAGTTATGGATCATGGCTTCTTCTCAAGAAGAGGAATCAGAATTCCACCTTACGCAGTTTCCCTCGACACCCAACTCAATTGGTTCAAAACTCATCTCCAATCAGTCTGCGGATCGGAATGCGCCAACAGAATGGCTAATTCTCTGTTATTGCTCGGAGACATCGAAGCTAACGACATTGGGTATGCATTAACTCAAGGAAGAACCATCCAAGNCCGGATATTAAATCTCTAAGACTGCCATTTTCGAAGTACTCAAACACCACGTAAATACTAGTTGCCCTCGAACCATCGTTGGACCACTCAAAACAATGGCCTAATGAAGTAACAAGATGATGATGCCTAAGTTTAGCAACAAGCTCAAGTTGATTTGAATAGAAATGGACCCCTTTTGTTCCATTTGTCTTCAACTTCAAGTGTCTAATGGCTACAACCATTCCATCCAACCACCCTTTGTACACCTTAAACCAAAGGAAAGCAGAGCAATTTAGTAAAAAGAGCTCTTGTTTACAGTAGTACCTTCACAGTGAGAAGTTCATACTCGCCGTAGAGAGCCTTCTCCAATGAGATTCAGAGGACTGAAGTTATTAGTTGCCTCTTTGAGCTATTCCAAGACGAATGTTTTGTAAGCTGGAGTCTCCTGAGCTGCCATTTTCATTGTTTCAGATATTTTAACGTCGTGCGGTTGTTGCTGCAAGGGTCAATGCGGGTGGAGGACGTCCGCACATCATCCAGCTTAGGGGATAGAGCGCCGAGACCTCTAGTCTCCGCGTCAACGAGCAAGCGGGGCCCCGAAGAGGAAGCCCCGAAGCAATATAAAAGGTTGCGGTCAGCTGTGAGCAGGTCTGCAGCCCCGATCCCGACGAAAGGGGTCACAATCGGAGAGAAATCAGCCCCGTCCTTGTCTAACCCCGAGGCCATTCGAGAGGCCATCCATGAGAAGGTGGTCTCCGTTTCCAAAGCCCGGGGACCGAAAAGGTTCCCCTTTCATGGAAGGATGCCGCCTTTGAAGAATCCCGGCTCCTGGGGAGGAAGAACGCGCCCGGTATTGATGGCACGCTTCCGGGCTTGGTGCTAGCCTATCTGGAGTCTTAAGCTGTGGTAAGCTGTCTTCAGCTCTTGCTACGCCGATCGAGTATATGTTCATATTACAATTTGATTCTTGCAGGCACATAGAAAGGCTTTGGACCTCGCTTCTGCCGTCCAGCTCAGCCGAAGCATCTCCTCGGCGTCTGAAGATCTGGATGGCCAACTTGCCTTAGCTCAGCGGCAAGTTGAGATTAAACAGAAAGAGCTGGAATCGGTCCGAGCCGATCGGGACCGTCTGAATGGAGAGTTGCTTGGAGCGGGTACTGAGCTCTCCCTAGCTGCTTCTAAGGCGGGAGGGGCCCAAGCAGCTGCTAACTCCGCCACGGCCCGTGTTTTGGAGTTGGAGCGTGAGATTCAAAAGATATCTGACGAGAGCAACAGACTTCTCCTGCAGTCTCAGGAAGAAAAGAATGCCTTGAAGGAAGAAAGGGAAGCACTGAAGGAAGACCTGGTTAGAGTCCAAGGATCAACTGAGGGTGCAGTTCGGGAAGCCCTTTTGGGTTTTGCCCGATCGCCCCTGATGTTTGCCTTAGCGGCAAACGTTTATGGACTGAGCGTCTCCCAGTATATGGACAACATGAAGGAACAAATGATTAACAAGTTTGGTCTGGATCCCGAAGATGATCGTTGGGAGACGATCGACCCTCTGACCAAGGACGGAAACTTCCGTGAGATCCCCGAGTTAGATGAACCTCCGCTGGAGAATGATCTCAACTATCCACTCTTTGACCTGATGGAGAGATCGGTCAACGAAATAGTTGAGGAAAGGGGAAAGAAAGTGGAAGATCTCAAGACATGGATTGCGGAGAAGTCTGGGGGAGCAGATAAGGAAGAAAGACAAATAGATTAGAATTTGAATTTCCAGTCATTTTCTTTCTGTATTTGTAAACTCCATTTTTTTTATGTTTTGAATAACATATCCTTTTTCGCTAAGTATAAGGTCAGAGCTTAAGCTAAATCTGGACCGAACGCTTTTCTCAACTTAACTCTGAATCCTGCTAAGTCTAGTAAGTTAGGAAATTCTAACTGCACCAATAGACCACACTTGAATCCGTCTATATAAAATACTATGACTTTAGTGGCGTTGCCATGGTTCTCCATGAGTCCCATGACAAGTTTTAGCCGAAGCCCCGGTTCTTAAAATAGTCTCATGGCGAGCTTTGGCTTGCAATTTGATAGGTTAACTCTGTCCTTGTTATCTCGCTCATGGATCAAGCACAATGAGGCAAGAGCTACTTCTAGGTGGTGGGTGCCGTTGAAGGGGAAATTGAGTTCGTAGTGAGTTCTCGGAGTATGTGATTCATCTAAGTACTCAGCAAGCGTGGAAGCAGCTGACTCGTCACAGCGGTCACATTACTTGGGAGCCTTATGGATGATCGCTACAGTCACCAGTGCAAACTCGTCCAGAAAATCCAACTCCAAGATCGGTCACTCACCTAGCTAGGAATAATTTGTATTGCATCTATTGTAACTTATTCATGTTTAAGAAACATTTTATAGTTTAGAGTTACCAAATAACGTCAAATGCTTTATATAAAATAGCGCCTTAAGTTCATAACATTCCAAGTTCGGGGGATCTCAGTTCCATCCAGATTTTTTAACTTATAAGCCCCAGCACCTAGGTTCTTCAGGACCCGATAGGGCCCTTCCCAATTCCTGTCTAGCTTCCCAACGTTTCTCTGAACTCTTACATTCCTGGAACGAGGTCGCCTTCTGAGAATTCTCTGGGCACGACCCGTTTGTTATGAGCTCACTCAATTGTTCTTTGATAAGCACACATGCGCGCATAGATGACGTTTCTTTTCTCTTCAATCATTTCCAAATCCAATAATCTTCGCTCATTATTCAGATGCTCATCATATTGAGTTATCCGAGGTGATCTTATGGCTACCTCCACTGGACTGACCGTTTCAAACCCATATACTAAAGAGAATGGAGATTCATGGGTCGTTGAACGGGGAGTAGTGCGGTAAGCCATAAAACCTCGTAGATGTGATTGGACTACTTTCCCCCCAAATCTTCCAACTTAGTTTTTAATCCCTTCAGGATAACTTTGTTGGACACCTCCGTCAATCCGTTGGTCTGGGGATGAGCCACCGATGAGAAGTGTTGAGCGATACCCAATTTGACACAAAGATCCCGAACGGTTTTTCCGCGCAATTGAAGTCCATTATTAGATACAAAAGCTTGAGGTACTCCAAAGCGGCTTATGATGTTCCTCCATAGGAAGTGCTTCACAACCTTTTCGGAAATAATAGCCACCGCTTCAGCTTCAATCCACTTTGTATAATATTCAACAGCCACAATGCAAAACTTTCGCTGCTGGACCGATCGGGGAAACGGTCCCAAAATGTCAATTCCTCCATCTGTCAAATGGATAAGGAAGTGGGGTCATTGACAAAGATGCCACTGCCAATTGGGGAACTGGAGAATGGTGTTGGCAAGCAGCGCAACGTCTTGTGTACTTTTTAGCATCCTCAATGAGCGTTGGCCAGAAATACCCGGCCCTAATAACGCGATGATATAGCGATCGGGCCCCAGAATGTATACCGCACATCCATTCATGAACATAAATCATGACGGCCTCAGCCTCTATAGGGAATAGGTATCGCAAGAGCGGTCCTTCAAAGCTTTTCTTGAATAAGTGCCCGTCATTCAGCACATATCGCATCGCCCGGGTTTCAATTTTCCTGGCCTCTGATGCATTTTCCGGTAGATGGCCGTTGGTCATATACTTGACAAAAGGGACCATCCACGTGGTATCTACTGGTGAATCAACGGCGTTTATCTTTAAGTCTTGGAGTTCATGGCATAAAGCTCCCACCTCCTCAAACGACTGTTCGGTCACAGAAATTTCAACCGAAGGTCGGTCCTGAATATGGACCGATACTGTGCCTGGTTCAACGTCTGGTAAGCCTGCAGCCAGTCTGGCTAACGAATCGGCCACCTTATTTTGTTCTCTAGGCACGTGGTCAAGTGAAAACTCACGGAACTTTTTTGCCATTTCCAAAACCTTCGCATGATATAGCTTCATGGTTGGCTCATGTGTTTCGAATCGTCCTGCGAATTGCTCCACCACCAATTTGGAGTCTGAGAACATTCGCACATTTGCAACTCCCATCTTTTGGGCTAAGGTCATCCCCGACAAAACGGCCTCGTATTCCACCACGTTATTCGTTCCAGAAAGCAAGAACTTGACCGCGGAGTGGATAACGTCGCCTTGAAGTGTAGTAAGGGTGATGCCCGCTCCCTTTCCCCCGAAGGTTGACCCGTCAACATAAATGACCCAACGGTCGTCCTCTTGGTTTAGAAATATGAGCGATCGGGTCATCTCGATCACGAAATCCGTGAGGACTTGAGCTTTGATCGCCCTTCGGGGAACGAATTCCAAATACATGGAGCTGATCTTGATCTTCCACTTGGCCAACCTTTCATTGGAGTCCGCCTGACTCAAAACTGCCTTCAAAGGCTGATCAGTATACACATAAACCTTTCGGCCTTCGAAATAATGCTTAAGCTTAGATATAGCTTTCTGCAAGGCCAACATGAATTTCTCTAAGGTAGTGTATCTGGTTTCGGCTGATATCTGGGAATGGCTCACGTAGTAGATAGGTCGGTGAACGTCATCCCCAATGGTCAACAAGGCTGCGCTGACTGCGGCTTCTGACACGGCCAAATATAACCCTAAGGGTTCGTGGCACGTTGGGCTCACCATTACAGAGGAGTGCTCAAATAAATCTTCATGTCGGAAAATGTCCGATCGCACTCTTCGGTCCAACCGAGATGGCTGGCTTTCCATAATGTCCTGAAAAAGGGAGAGCCCGGTCCGTGGACCTAGAAATAAACCTGCTCAGCGCCACCAATCGGCCAGTTAGCCTCTGAAATTCTCGCTTGTTTCTCGGAGGTTGCATGTCAATAATTGTCTGGACTTTCTCCGGATTAACCTCGATGCCTTTCTCAGAAACATAATATCTAAGGAATTTGCCACTTCGAATCCCGAAGCAACACTTGTTTGAATTTAGTTTGAGCTTATATTTACGACATACTTCGAAACAACGAGACAAATAAGGAATATGATCTCCATCATTCATGGACTTGATAATCATATCATCAATATGCACTTCCATATATGGCCTATCAAATCCCTAAAGATCTTGTTGACCAACCTTTGGTATGTTGCTTCGGTGTTCTTTAAGCCGAAAGACATAACCTCGTAGCAATAAACGCCGTCTTCTGTCATGAATGATGACTTCTTCTGATCTTTCTTAGCAATGAAGATCTGATGGTACCCAGAGTAAGCGTCCATGGTACTCATCATGGTGCTGCCAGCCACAGCATCCACCAATCGATCAATGTATGGCAGTGGGAAAGGGTCCGACTTACAGCTCTTGTTGACGTTGGTAAAATCAACGCACATCCTCCACTTCCAGCGCTTCATCCACCTTGATGTACTTGTTGATTTTTTGAAGGAGCTTTCCCAAGGTGGACGGTGGGCTCTTCACAAGGCTGGCCGAAAGGTCACACGATCCCAAGACCTGTTGCAAGAAATCGATTTTGTCTCGAAGCTCCAACTTGATACCCTGAGCAGTTCGATTGAACTTCTCCATAAAAGAACGGAGACTCATCTTCGCCGGGATATACTTCATGTCATATAGTTCCTGTCTGCTATGAGGCGGTCCTACATTTGGAGCGAACTGCTCCGAGAAAGGCAGGATGAATCCGCCATACGACTGTATGGATCGGGCCGGCAAGTTTTTGAACGAGGTCCGGGCATCGCCCTGCAACCTGCTGCGAAGATGCGACACTTCAATGAGTCAGAGGCTCGAACGGTCCCCATCCTCAGCTCGAAATTCGCGACGTGATCGATCGGATCACCGTCGCCTCGGAATACTGGTAACCCTTCGGGGTTACGGTAGTATCGATCGGGGACTGCCGCCCAGATCTCTTCTGAAAACGGGAGTATCAAATCTCCCAACGCGGCGGAGACGCCTCCAGATTGTTGGGATGATGTCTGGGCCATATACAGATTATGCCACCAGTCATCATCCTTGCTCCGCCTGATCGGGGCATCCATGGCCCGATCAAGTAGTCAGGATTGCGCCCCAGATTAGGCCCGCAATCCCTCTGCGTTCGCAGGGTTTCCAACTCCCTGGTAAGCTCGTCGATGCGCCTCTGCATCTGTTCCTGGAGTAGATTGGTATCTCGGCCTCCTCATTGTCACTCCGCGCCTGATAATCTCCTCTTCATCGGAGCTCGGCGAGTCTGAGTCGCTTTCGTACCCTCTGTTTGCTAGAACATGGCTTGTGATAGCCGGTGGTTCTGTTCTACTCCTCTCCGACGTAACTTCCAATATAACTTTCCTGACAACAGCTTTCAGGTCCTGTAAAGAGAACGTTGAAGCTGGAAGGCTGCTGGGAAATGTATCACTATCGTTCGTCGAAGTTCCAGTTGTCATGCCTTTGATTATCCTATCCCGGGTAAAGACCTCAAATGGGGATTAGAAACTCGTCCCCACGGACGGCGCCAAACTGTTGTGGTTCGAAAACCGGGGGTGTCAACAGTCGACCGGTTCGTAGTAAGACGAACTCGGTTATAATTTATTTGATATGTGGAGAACGATTATAAACCAAATGTAAAGGGACACGGCAGTTTTAGAGTGGAAAACCTCAAAGTTGAGGAAAAAATTAGTTGACTAAGGGCTAGAGAAAATGCCCTTAGTCGGTTCAATAAACAAAGTAATAATCACAAAGATCATGTTTGTTCTTTAGACAACAAAGGGGAAGAGAATTATCGAAAATAAATCAATAGGAGGTTCTCTCTCTGAAAGCTTGAAGGAGAATCGGAAGATATCTTTTTCACACCCAAATGTTCTTTTTATGCTCCCACTGTGCTGTGTACAGTAAGGTGTCGTTTTGTGCTTGTCCTTTGCGGCTAGGTCGGCTAATGTCAGGCGGAACAACCGCCGGGAACGGCTTCATAGACCTGCACGGCGCTAGACCTTTCGGCGCTACTAGCCGGCTATTTCTTGGCTAAGGGAAGCTCGTACGACTTCGCCGGACCACGCTTCTGACAAGGTTGTCGAAGGTTGTCGTTGCATGTGAGGAATATGGATGGCCCGAAGCAGAGCCTGTAAGGTGTGGACCGATCGGTCTTGGTGCGCGGGAGAAGCTGGGCCCCACCTATCGGCACCGACCAATATGAATGATCGATCTGGCCACCTGGTCTAGATGGGCCACTCATTCATGTGGGTTGGATCTGGGTCTCCAAGTTCGGCTTACGTTATTTGAGTTCTTTTGATCAAATTTGGTCCTCATCAGGTCCGAGATACCGGGTTCCAGGGATCTCATCACATAGATTTCTAAAAATTAAGAAACCGTGAATTTCTGAAAATTTTAGGTTAAAGTGAGGTGAGAATGATAATTTTGTAATTTCAGGAATCACGTTCCCACGGTAGCTGTTAAAAGCAGCTACAACTCCACCATTATTTTTGTAGGTTCACCTCACCTATCAAGGTGCGTTCACAAGAACCACTTTTTAAATATCTAACCAACACAAACGCATTGTCACTGACGGTAAAGAAAAAGGAAAAAACCTTTTTTCCTGAAGTCTGTAAATTCCGTGACGACGAAAGTGGGCAGCCAAAAAAAGAGCACATTTTTGTCACGCATATTAACGAGATTGGGATGATTAGGTTGAAGACGACGCGTCGACAAAGATAAGGTAAATTAATACAGAGAAAAAGTCAGACATCAGCCTAAGAGACAGACAAGGTCGCATGCATTTGTAAGAAGAAATAATCAAAACAACGCAAGGATTTGAAAAACACGTACCGTTAGAAAGTCAGCGGGAAGTTGTGTGCTATAAATAACACACCCCAATCCCAACAAATCATCATCACCTTCAAATTCACCTTCAACATAACAAGAACTCATCATCATCATCATGGGTTTCTGTTCTTTGTCTCTGGTTTTCTTCTTCGCTGTGATTACTACCAGTTCTTTTGTTTCCTCACAGTCCCACGACCATAATCCCGTCTGCCCATTTCCATATCTTTACCATTTCGGCGACGGAGCTACCGACGTGGGAAACTCAGTACTAATTCAACCTTGGGGACCATTGCTTCCGGCGGCACGTCCTCCATTCGGCCGGACATATCCCGGAACACCCAACGGCCGATGNAAAAACACATAATATGAAACTTGTTCCTCATGTTTTACCGGATATTAAATCTCTAAGACTGCCATTTTCGAAGTACTCAAACACCATGTAAATACTAGTTGCCCTCGAACCATCGTTGGACCACTCAAAACAATGGCCTAATGAAGTAACAAGATGATGATGCCTAAGTTTAGCAACAAGCTCAAGTTGATTTGCATAGAAATGGACCCCTTTTGTTCCATTTGTCTTCAACTTCAAGTGTCTAATGGCTACAACCATTCCATCCAACCACCCTTTGTACACCTTAAACCAAAGGAAAGCAGAGCAATTTAGTACAAAGAGATCTTGTTTACAGTAGTACCTTCACAGTGAGAAGTTCCTACTCGCCGTAGAGAGCCTTCTCCAATGAGATTCAGAGGACTGAAGTTATTAGTTGCCTCTTTGAGCTCTTCCAAGCCGAATGTTTTGTAAGCTGGAGTCCCCTGAGCTGCCATTTTCATTGTTTCAGATATGTACCCTGTGTCAACACACAAATACAAAAAGAAAAATGCTCAAAAACCCCAATTTCATATGCCTTTTCTCTAGAAGCAAGCTCTTACTTGCATCTTTGAGTAACTGAAACGTTGTGTAAACAGGTGAAACTTTCTCCACCAATGTTGTGATATTCTTGCGCTGCTTCCCAAATTCTCTCCTCGCGAGTAGAAAGGCGAGGACGATAAGCGCAGCTGCTCCCACAAATCCCCCTGCCATTGTTGATGCCACAACAAGTTTACCATTTTTCTCCTTTTTCTGAGGCGAAACTTTTACAGCCAAAGCTTCCCCATGGCAGTACGAAGGAGGGTGCTGATTCGGGTAACTTGTCGAGAGGCAATTTCCACGGTAAAGAATAACCCTTCCCTTGGAATTTGATCGCAAACAATTGGGTAATTCGCCAGTCAATCTATTGGCAGAAATATTAACGAACACAAGGCGTGGATTGCATGTTAAGTTCTGTTGAAGCTTGCCGGTTAACTTATTGCCACCGATATCAAGATAAGTGAGTGAAGGAAGTGAGAGAAGTGATGGAGTGAATATCCCAACAAGTTCATTCATAGAGATATCCAGTTTCTCAAGTTGGTAGCATGAACTGAACTCATTCGCTTCTACAGAAGAACGAAACTTGTTTTTCTTAAGAACCAGAGAAACAAGCTTCTTAGGTAGAATTGGAAATTGGGGACCGAGCTGGTTATTTTCCAAGTCTAAAACCTGAAGATTTTCCAAGTTATGGAGTCCATTTACAGGCCCTGAAAGACTATTTTTAGACATTACTAGAACTCTAAGATTCACCATGTTTGATAATGTATTTGGGACAAAACCAGTGAATGAATTGTTCTTCAAACTCAAAACACTTAATCCCAGTAACGAGAAGAGCCACTCAGGAACTTGGCCAGTGAAGCTATTGTGATCCAATATCAAAGTCTGAAGGCTTTTAAGAGAAGAAATTTCTCTAGGAATTGAGCCATTAAAGGAATTAGAACTGATATTCAGAATCTCAAGGGAATGAAGATCTCCAATCTTGGAAGGTAATGAACCAGTAAGACCCAAAGAAACTAAAGACAAAACTTTGAGATTTGGGAGATCAGCAATGTTGTTAAACAGCTCAATAGCTGAGAAATGTTGATCCAACTGTGGAAACATTTGTGTCCCTGATAAATGTAACTGAGTTACATCATCTTCATAGCAAGCTAAAGTGAGAATCTGTGTGGGTTGTGAGTTACAGAAGTCTACATTCTCAGACCAAGTGCTAATCTCTTCAGGGAAGTTGAATTGTTGCTTAATTCTCAAAAGTGCTTCATACTGAGGAGTCTGAAGCTGATGTGAGAAATAAGGTAGAAGAAGTAGAAGGAACAAGACGAGGAAGAGCTTGGTAGCCATTGATGCTTCTCAATGAAGCAGGTGAGGTTCACAGTTCAGTTTCAGGCAAGGGTAAGCCTAAAGAAGAAAAGGCACAGACAAAAGTGATGGGGTTCGGAAGTGTCCAAATTAACGTCACATGATCAAATTCACCTCAGAAACTAAAGGAGACAACACGGCGCTGAGTGGCTGGCCTGCAACTTTGGCCATTTTGTTAATCTACTTAAGGGATTCCTATCACACATCCGGTAAATAATATCAACGATGAAGCATTTTACCCTTTGTAAGTACCATATATCGAATAGACACTTCATTGAATATCATAATGATTAATTCATTGTGTTTTTTCATGCTTTTCAAACCATTTTGGAGCAGGTTGCTAACATTACTGGGTTTGTTGATATTCTCGAACCAAGCCCAACGATCCAATAAACCAACATATCAATGGATCTAGATTTTTTTACCCAACATCCAAATCAATCTTATCCGAATTTCATTATTTTTTTTATAAAATGATTAATAAGAACTATTTTTCATATTAAATTTACATCAAATACTAGACAATAACAACATTCTTTCTGATACCACCCGATTGAGGATTTTAGAATCGGATTATGAGTTTTTAGTCCACCCTAAAGAAAGTTAAATATTAATATTTTTTAAAAAATAAAATTAATTTGAAACCGACCGATATACGGTCCATTAAAACCTACCGTATCGCTATGGTTCGATACAGAATTTCGGATAAGTATGAAAATATTGATAACAACTTAATAGTAAAAATATATACCAATAAAGGAGGTAAAAAAAATTATAGAAAACTTACATAATGAGGAATAATCTCAAATATACATTACACCACCTAATGAGTTTGTTTGGTATCCCGATAAGAATAGCAATGTGGTGAGATGAGATCCTCAAATCGTGATTTTATTAAGACATACAAAACAAAAGAATATTTGCGATGCTATTATCATTAAAAAATCACGATTTGATGATCGATGCTAAAACCAACTATATCTACATCGCGATTTTAAAAATTACTTTATTACCCTTCATTTTACAATTATATATAATTTATTTGTTTTTATTATTAAACATAAAAAATCATATTAATCTTTTATATAAACCATGATCATAATATCAGAATTTTACCAAACACATTTAAAAAACCATATCTCACCACATCACACTACAATATATTTTTAAAAAACTATACAAAAAAACCCAATATCAATTTCAAATGGATTTAACATTTTAAATATTATTATGACCCGACCCATTCTCTTCTATTCACGATCCGAATAGATGGGCGGGTTTGAGTTGTAACGGGACAAGCCCGTTGTTATTTACAAGTTACAACAGAAAAAAATACACACAACTACAGATTTGAAGTGATGAGATAGAGAGCCAAGGCAAATAACTTACTTGACAACCAGCAATTCACGCAGCACTGACGCACTTCTCCCAGGTGCCATACTTGGAGCTGAAAGTGCCACCACCTCTCAGCTGTGCGTACTCCGATATGACGCTTCGTGTACATTTATCCCACGTCTGTGCGATGTCTCCAAGAGACATTGGTTGCGCAAGTGTTCTAAGGGCGGTGCTGAATCTAGATTTTGCCATCATTGACAGATCTTCATATTCATTGCTGAAAGATAAAGGGGACAAGCCATCAACAAAATGTAAGAACACATACCATGTATCATTTTATGTAAGTATAATAAAATCTGTGCTAAAAAATGGATCAATGAAAATGCATGATACGAAAAATATCCGGGAAACATCTTGGTTACTTGAGTAGTCTTAAGTTAGCCATACTTCATGAAACATTTCTTTTAAGCTTGATTCACCAGCAATACGGAAGTCTACTACAAGAATAAAATTGATTTGAAAATGACCTGCTAACCTTCAGCAAGCCGAACTTACATCATGATATTTAGCAGTTCATTTTACAAATGTAACTTTAAGAGCTTCTCTACATAAATAACCATTATGTGGATTAATGAAATTTTGGTCAAGCTATGACCACAAATCATGTTTGCACTAACCTCACTTCAATTGGAAACTTGTCCAGAAGTACAGGAGAGCAGCTTGGATAATCCTTTGGAATAAGCAATCTTAATGGTTGGATTGGAGACTGCATTTAAAGAAAGGCATAATTATAAAACGGAAAGAAAAAAAGTAAGCATTGAGATGGCTCAAGGATTCCCAAATTTTACGATTTGTGCTGTAGAAAACTGTGATTTAAGATTTGGGCCAAGACCCACAGCACTGAAAGAGCACTTGACGACAGTTCCTTCTGCACACTCAGCAGCAGAAGCTAGTGCAGTTGCATCCACATCAAAACTAATATGTACTACTGTATCAATAAGTTTCATGTTAATTTCACGCAACTCTTCCTCAAGAAAGTGGTTAGCCTGCAAAAAAGCATTTACTTAAAATTTTGTAAAGAATAAAACAATTTTGGAATTAGCATAAAACTAGATTAACTCCACAATCCAACTTGTGGTATGACATATGCAAGGTTCATATATATAATACAAGACAACAGTAATCTCTACAGCGTCACCATCAATTTACCAAAAGTTACCACCAAAAAATTTAAAGGTAATAAAACTCTTCAAAAATAAGGATTTTCTGTGCATTTCTTTAATATGAAATAAAGTACGAAGTAGAGACAAACATGAGTACTGTTGTATACCATTAATCTACTTATTAAGGGCACATGCAAGTTTAAGTATGTGATGAAATGAAGTTGTTATGTTCAATGTTTTAAATTTCCGGTATATCGGAAATTTCGGGCGTACCGACCGGTACGGGTTTTTTCCGGGTCGGTCGGGTTTTGTTTTAAAAAAATAAAATATAAATATTTTATAATTTAATTTATTTTAATATTCCGGTACATATCCGGTATACCCGATACGCATCCAGTATACCGATCCAATGAGCTGGTCCGGTATACCGGCCGGTACCGGTTTTTAAAACATTGGTTCTATTGAAGAAGGAAATCGAAAGGAAAATAGTTCTCTTTCTTCCTGTTGCGGCTAATGAACAAAAGTACATACTTATAACCCTACATATCAATTTAACCTAACAGATTACCGACCCAACACATCGGTTGGTCGTTGTTTCCCATTTTTGCCGACCGGTGCACTACCGATCGACAGAACATATCGATTGACACCCCCCTCAAGTCGGTAAGTACAGGTCTTGTATTCCCGACCTGTTGAGCATATAAAGAAAGCGATCGGCACATAGAGCTATAGTCATCATATCTGACAATTGATTTTCGCTTTTCACATGTCGTGTTTTAATTTCTACAACCATCACTTGATTCCGAACATAGTGGTAGTCGACTTCGATGTGCTTAGTACGCTCATGGAATATTGGATTAGCAGTAATGTGCAGAGCAGACTAGTTGTCACAAAATAGCATCATCGCACACATGTCTTGGTACACCCCAGGTCTGCCAACAAGCTACGTAGCCATTTAAACTCTTGATAGGCAGCTCACATGGCGCGATAGTCTGCCTCAGTCGATAATAAGGATAGTGTATCGTGTTTCTTTGTTTTCCAGGTGATCGACGATGATCCTAGAAATATGAGATAACATGTTAAGGATTTTCTTGTCTCTGGACACATTGCTCAGTCAGCGTCACAAAACCCAAAGATCTACAAGCCACATGTCGATCGCAATAATATCCCTCTTCCCGACCACTCGCAGAACAACATCCCAGTACTCAGAATGAGGTTGTTGCATAAATTGAGACAGCACATGCACCTGAGTAAACAGCAGGTAAATCAATTTGCCAACCAGACGACGGTAAGGCATGAGATCGGTCAAAAAGTCCCTTTGTACAAAGAGCAATTGGCGATTTTGCTCCATAGGTGCTTTAGCTGGTTTGCATCCCAAAAGTCTGGCTTCAGAGATGATCTCTAAAGTGTATTTTCGCTGGCATAGATACATACCGGCCGATGCTCTTGCCACTTCTATTCCAAGGAAGTACTTCAACTTTCCCAAATCTTTCATGTGAAACATTTTCCCAATTTTCCGTTTGAAATCCTCGACTATGGCCTTGCTATTACCTGTGATAATTATGTAGACCAACACCGAGGGGCTTGCTTCAACCCATAAAGAGATTTATGTAGTCAACATACTTTGCCCGCATGTGCTATTGTATCCTTGAGGAATTTTCATATAAATTTCTTCGTGCAAATCCCCATGTAAGAAAGCGTTATCGACATCCATATGGTGGATCCACCAATTCTTAGCAACAACCACACTTAACAGAGTCCGCACAATGATGGCTTTTTCTACGAGAGCGAATGTGCCCTCATAGTCAATCCATCATGCTTTGTATCTCTATGAATCCATCGGCTTTGAGTTTAATTTTGTACACCCACTTGCTACCCAGTTGGCATATTCCCTTCGGAAATTCCTTAAATGTCCAAGTATCATTAGATTCCAAGGCACTGATCTCTCGACTCTTGGTATCTTTCCACTCTTAAATTTTCAATGCCTCTTTGAAGCTTACCGGTTCCTGCACAAATTATGTCACAGCACTAGCGAAAGCTATGTGTGATGAAGAGAACCAACGATTAGTAATATAGTTGCAAATCAGATAAGAACAATTACCCAAGACCCTGTCTAGAGAGGACCAATCAACAGGAATAGAGTTTATGTCTTGCACACGTGCCGTCAAACAAACGTAATCCTTGAGCAGTATTTATGGGTATTTGCGTCGATGACATTTGCCCATAGGAGTGATTTCTCGCATGGCCTCACCCTCAACGGGAACATCAACAGAAATATTGGTCGACAATGAGGTTGGGTTGTCAACGGGCAATGGATCGACAGAGAATTGATCAGGATCACTAATCGGCTGATCAGATTCAATAATCGGCAATGGTAGTGAACTTGGCGTATGATGGGGGTTTAGTAGGCAGTGGAATCAAATCGGTCGACAACAAAGTGGATTGACCGATCGATAGGGGATCGTCGGCAAGGAAGAAGATGCATCGATTGGCATTGCAACAAAATGGGAAAATATTCCCAAGGGGACAAACAGTTGAAGGGATTGAGCCCTAGAACAGAAACACAGTCTCACAGAAGGTCATATCTCGAGACATGAAGAATTTGGGAGATTCAAGGTCGTACATCCGTCACACCTTCTGAGTGGCATGATATCCTACAAAGAAGCACGGTCGACTTCTAGGTGCAAATTTATCGGTAGGTTTAGGTAACCGATATGAGTGAGCCAAACAACCAAAGACACAAAGATGCGACATTGGAGACGGTCGACCGTGCAAGATTTCGTAGGAACTGCAATTGCTGAGGATTAGAAGGAACTCGATTTATGAGATACACAACAGTTTGGACACTCACCCCAAAATTGAATAGGCAGCGAGGCATGAAAGAGGAGAGCACGAGCGACATTTAAGATATGTTGATGTTTCCGCTCTACCCGACTTTGTTGGGAGGTGTGAGGTACAGATGATGGGTGAACAACACCTTGAAGAAAGAAAGAACGATTTAAGAGGCAAGAATTCAATGCTGGTGTCAATGTGAAAACACTCAATATATGATCAAATTGAGTGTGAATCAAAGTAAAGAAATCCATAACAATGGAAGTAACAGATAATAAGTAAATCCAGATTCTTCTGAAATGATCATCAACAAAAGTCAAAAAATAGGATCCACCACAAGTTGATAAAGTTTGATAAGGACCCCAAAGATCATAATGCACTAAATCAAAACAGGAAGTGGAAACACTCAAGCTGGAAGGAAAACGGTCTGGGTTTACTTGGCTTTGAGACATGCAGTACAACGATGATCAGAAGAAAAAGACAACAAACGTGGGAGATACGATACCACGGATTTGGACGGATGTCCCAACTGATAATGCCACAACCATCCGTCTTCCAAGACTTTTCTAGCCGCATTTGCCCGATCGACCGATGAGTGCAATCCACCATCGTCTTCCGAGACTTTCTAGCCGTATTTGCCCGATCGACCAGTAAGTGCAGTCCATGAACTCCATTAATCTGAAGGCCCACCCCAATCGGGGTCTTCAAAGTTGGGTCCTACAGGAGACAAAACCGAGGAGAAAAAATCACCAATAATGACTCATCCTTGAGTAACTGGCTAACAAACAACAAATTATGTCCAAATTCCGAAATATAAAGAACATTTGACATGCTCAATTTAGGTGAAATATAGGCTTTTCCACATTTTAGCGTAACAAACTTTCTGTTGTCTGGCAAAGTCACGTGTCGAGGAGCGATCTGACGAACGTCAGATAATAAACTCAAGTCCACCGTCATATGTCGATTGGCGCCTAAATCTATAATCCAGTACCCTGGACAAAACATATCAGATAAGAGATGTTGTTTAATGGTGGAGGTGAGTGTACAGGCGATGATGTTCTTCAAGAATGCCCACTTATCTTCGGACAAGCTATGCAGCTTGTCTGCAGAGGTTGGTACTGAGGCAGCATTTGCGTTCAATGCTTTCACGTCGGTCGCCAATTGCCGACAGTATGTCCATTGACCGCATCCTCAACCTCTTCCACTGTCGCAACTTCATGTATGACCCTTTGACCCAGGTAAGCGAGTACCGCTGCAGAATTTTAAATTGCCACCTTTGATCTGTCTTCCCACCAGTTGGGGTACCCATGGACTACAAAACATGTCTCAATTGTGTGACCTTGCGTATCACAGGCCGCACACACACTCTTTGCGGGTCTATCCACTCCATCCGTACGAGTAGCAAAGCTAACTGCTTCTCGTTTTTCATCCTTGCCTTGAACCATTGTCATGTGACATCTTCCAGAATAATTTTGAAGTACACTTGATTTAGTGACGGCAAATTCTCACAGCTGAGGATGTTTGAGCGAGAAGTGTCATAGATTCCATCATCTAGTCCGAGTTTTCTTGCCAGCGCAGGAGACGTTTCACTGATTCACAAGATGCTTGTATTCAACAACGAGTTAGGCCCTCTTCATATGTGGACAATTCACACCATAACATGTGCAATCTTCCAAAATAATCCGCCACGTTGTCCCTACGCTGTCTGCAAGCAGCGAGTTCTCCTTTCAATTCGTGGATTCTGGGACCATTTCCCATGGAGTAACATTGGTATAAATCTTCCCAAAGTAGTTTAGCGGAATCGATGAATGATACGGTGGTCCGGATCTGGGGGTCTATCGTGTTCAGGATCCATTGGACAAGAAGAGAGTTAATGGTTATCTAATCCTCACTCAATCCGAACTTAGAATGTGGACTATGCTCCCATCAACAAATCCTAATTCCTTTTTGTCCTCAACGCCATTTTTATGGCATGTGCCCATTCTCCATAGTTTTCTCCTCTTAGAACTACTGAGTGAATAACTAGTCCAAAGTGGTTCGATGGAGAAAGTGCCCATGCCAATGTATCTCTATAAGGCACTCCAGTGATATCGAACGGGGCTGGAACCATCCCTGCTCCTATGGATTTTGTGGAGGATTGGGCATAAAGTTCGCGGCATTTACCTCCCAAGATGTGTGTGGCAGAGTCCAACATTTTGTTTGAAATGTACATTTGGTTTGACTTGCATTTCCGTAACCACAGGCGGTGCACTTGTAGGTGCAGAACCAGTTGCAGTTGAGAGCGGTGGTGTCGTCTGGGGATTAGAAACCCGCACACCCCTGGCATTTATTGATGTCAGTTGCCCTAAAGAGGCTGACGTTAACAGAGGGAAATCCTCCACCGGTGGCGGGTACGGTCCACTCATAGAACTTCTAGCTCTGATACCTCTAGCGTTGAAGAAAGAAATCGAAAGGGAAATAGTTCTCTTTCTTCCCGTTACGGCTAATAAACAAAAGTACATATTTATAACCCTACATATCAAGTTAACCTAACAGACGACCGACCCAACACATCGGTCGGTCGTTGTTTCTCATTTTTGCCGACCGGTTACCGGTCGACATGTTCAGTTGAAAGCCTAAGTTTCTTTCATCTGAATTTCAGAATAACAGGTAAAAGCTCAGAATCACAGATATGAATGATTGGAGTGATGAGATCATATACAAAACAAACTAATAAAATATTAGCAGTTGTCAATGACCTGGAACACAAATGGTGAATTCTAATCCCATGCACAAACCTTGGTTTGTTAAGTTGTTAGGATTGCATTCAAGAAGCCACTAAATAGTTTAAAATTAAATATGTAAAACCACAGGTGATTCACCAATGCATGGCTGCTCTTCTCATTTAGAATTAAAAAAATAGCAAAATAAATAGAGATACTTGGTACCTCATTTCTAGGCCTTTTCCTGCACGTTTCTCCAGTGAACTGTCCACAAGATTCATTACCACTTCCATTCTTGGAACTCTCATTTATGTTCCCAGTACGTGAAACAATATTAGATGTCATTGCAG
>RWGZ01001527.1:0-17147 GCA_009725065.1 Utricularia reniformis
TAAACTAACTTGGATATGTGCCTACATGAAAATGAAGAATCTATATGTGAAACACTCGAAAGTTTACTCGTTTTCTTGATGAAAAATTCTGTAGGGGGCTCTGAGGCAGAGAGAGGAAGTAAGCCCTCGTTCTCTCCAAACTTTGGGCCAGTTCAAAGCTATGGGGGAGGCAAGTTACTTCCTTGGCATATAATTTTTTCACAACACTGAAGGCATCTATATCAACTAACGAAAATTCAGTTTGGATATTATTCAAGACGTTGACTCACACAAGGATGTCAATTTGGGTTATCTGTCCCGCTACCCGCCGAATAATCGCCCTGTTTAAGACGTATTTGGATAGTTAAACGATTATGGATGTGAGACAAGTTCTAAAATTGTTTACCCGTCGTAAACGAGACGGTTAGTGGTTTTACATATATCCGTCCCGCTACTCTAATGGTTACCCGTGTACAAAACCAATTACCCGTTTAGATTTAATTATATATACTTCTAAAGCTACCTTAGAATAAAATTAAGGTTTTACATTTAATATTGAATAATTTTATCAATATTTTATAAAATTTGACAAACTATTGTTGTTTTACATTCAATATTTTACATTTTAATATTTTATCAAACAATAAAATACGCATATTGTTTGATAAACTATTATTTCATCAAATTTGACAGTGTTAATTCCTTATTTTTTTAATATATTAATATTTCAAAAAAATCTATACTATTGTCATATATATAAATTTAATATGACAAATTTCTTTAATTTTATATTGATATTCTTTAGTTATCTCGATAAAAATATTAAAAGTTATGATTCTAAAACAATTAATTTGTGTTTCGTATTAAATATATTTAACTATTACTATATTGATTTTTATATTAATAAATTAAAAAAACAAATGTATAAACCAACGGTTAACTATTACATTTGGCGGGGTGGGTAGTGAGCGAGTTATGAAGGGGATATACGGGGTGAATATGAAAACGGCTAGACGGTATGTTAAACGGGACATGTAACGGTTAGTTGTGTAAGCGTCTCATATCCGCTCCGTTGCTATCCCTAGACTCACATAAACACAATGTCACAATCTTGATGAAGAAAAGATGAAATTAGGGAGGTAGAAATAGGGGGAAAGGTAGATTGAAGAAGTGGGGAAGGAAACATCTGTAAGGGGAGGGGATGAGTTTGAGAGAATGAGAGTAATTAGGGTTAGAGATATAATGGAAATTTGGATTAATGATTCGACAATTAGATTGTAATACAACCTGATATTTATATCTGTATTCATTGGGTTATTCCTATACAATCATAATATTTTATTGGGCTAAAATCACATATTAACTTTGATTCATCTAGTAGTCAGGATTCAGGATCGTCACACACAAGTCACCATTCCTTCCCTGTAGGACTCAAATTATTTGATGATGAATCACCTCTAATTTCTTATCCGAGACCTTATTGTCGGCTGATTGCATTGGCTCTTGTATTTGAGATATACAGGACCAGATGTTGTGTATGCAACACAGCACTCGAGTCAATTTATGCAATCTCCGAGACGCACACATTGGGAAGTTGGATTACATGTGGATCGTTATTTATGTGGTTGTGATTCTCTAGGACTTCAATACTATCCAACTCGTTCACCTGCTTTTTTGGCATATTGTGATGCCGATTGAGCATCATGCCCGGACACAAGGCGCCCCTTATTGGGCTTTTGTAGATTATTTGGAGAACAACTCATCTCATGGAAATTAAAGAAGCAAACTATCGTCTCTAGATCATAGGTGGAGGTAGACTATCGCAACACAACCACGACAACATTAGAGTTACAATGGCTAGTAAATTTGTTAAGAGATATGCGTCAACTGCCCCCATTGCCCATTCCTTTGATATGTGACAACAAGGGTGCCATACATCACTAGGAATTCAATTTTTTATGAAATAACGAAGCATGTAGATATTGACTATCATGTTGTTTGATAGAAGTTTGCCACCGGTTTTCTCTTAGCACGATATGTTCCATCAAAGACACAACTTGCAGACATCTTCACCAAAGTATTACCAAGACATCATACTCATGTATTGCTACAACAACTCCAACTCATACACCATCTTCTTGTATCGCAATTAGTATGGAAATTACGAGTACTTTTTAAAGTAGTTCCCATAGTTTATATGTATATTTAATCGGTATACAAAAAAATTCTCTCAACATTTTTCTTGTCAGTATTTTTGTTGTTCTTCATACTTTGTACGTCTTCACACATTACCATTCAATAGTTTATTGAGCCTCTCTGTACTAATTACTTTCTGCTATGGATCTAGTCTTGCCAATAGATGCCTTGCCCCCACATTTTCACCTGGATCCTCTCGGTTTTATGGAATGGGGTCTCTCATCTACCATTTGAAATATATCTTCCTTTGTCACTTTTCTCCTTTCCCAAAGCAAAGAGAAAACAATGGTAATGACTAATGACACTATTTTAACATTCATTTACATTACTATTTGAAAAATATGTTATTACACTCAGTAACATAACGTTCAAATTTCAATCAAATAAAAGAAAAGTGAAGTGGGTCATATCATATGCCATCCGATCCGAGCAAGACTTATTCCCTTACTCAGGGAATAACGGGGAAAAAATTAGTTTAGCAGTGTTAGATCACAACTATTATAATTATGTCACTTGTTCGTACAATATCACTATTTTAACAATGATACAAAAAGTATTATAATCTAAGCACTGATATACTGTTTCAAATGACAAAACTTTTTATAATTAAATAATTTATATTTAATAATGTCTTGGAATGAATAAGTTAATTATAATGGTATAAAAGTTGTAACATTAACAAACTTTTTCGTCCAAATAATGCAGGTTAAAAACATATTTATTTTTTTAATGCGATCCACGTATTGGGCCAGCGGCCGTGTATCGAGCTTGAGGCCGCGTTTCATGAAATAATTTTTTTTTCAAAATTTTTGTAGATATCAATACTTGAACCCATGACCTACTACCTTCTAAGATGAGATGAAGATCAACTCAATTATTATAATTACGTGTTATAAATCAACATATTACACATAATAATATTATTGTAATGATGATTATTTATTAAAATAATTTTGATTTAAAGTTATATTCTAACTATTATTTTGATAATAATAATATTATAAATTTATTTTTTGGTATTGATAATGAATTCGGGGCAACAATGCAACGAACATAAGTTTGCATGCGATCAAAAGACCCTCTTGAGTTCATGGTCTCATCCATGGTTTTAAAAAATCGGTTGGACCTACCAATTTAAAACCGGTGTTTATTTCATAGGTTTATTTCACTCGAAATCGGTATTTATGAATTTATATTAATTTTTGAAAAATATATATCAAACTTTTTATATTACTTAATTACATTTTTTTAATAGTTTATTTAGAGTGTTTTTGTAAAAAATATATTTTAAATATATTTATCTTGTTTATTAACATTATTATTTATTTTTCTATTAAAACGGTTCAAGCTGATCCAATCATACCAATAGATATAATTTCTGATCCACTGGTTCGACAAGTTTTTAAAACCATGGCGTCGCCTTCTTTTGGGCAAAAAAATAACTATGTTTTTAACCTCGATTATTTGGACGCAAAAGTCAATATTAACACATATATTATAAATATAATATATATATATTAGTTTATGGTTTAATAATAAGACAATTAAAGACCTCATCTTGTGTATCTTCTAATTGGACGTATATTTTTAAAATAAAAAGTACTACTATGTTTACAAACTTTTTTTAATAGCGATTTTAAGAGATATTGCAGTGTCAGTGTTTTGGCGGTGCTAATTTAACACAAATTTTTAAATTATTAGTCTGTTAGCATTGTTAAAAAAAATTATGTCAGACTAGTAATTTAAAAATTATTTCACGAAACGCGGCCGCAAGCTCGATACACGGCCGCTGGCCCAATACGCGAATTGCATTAAAAAAATAAATATGTTTCTAACATGTATTATTTGGACGAAAAAACTTGTTAATGTTACAACTTTTATAGCATTATAATTAACTTATTCATTCCATAATATTAATGATAATTTAAATTTATAAATAAATTATTTTTAATTCATAATAAATTTGATGTTAATCGGTTGAATGTCTAATCGTAAAGTAGTTATGTGTCTAAAATCATTGAATAAATTAATTTTATTTTATATGATTAATATACTAAAATTTAACAAACTAATATCAAATATATAATTTAATGATTTATTAAATAGTAAATGGATGATAAAATTAAATATAAATTATTTAATTATAAAAAGTTTGTCAATTGAAACAATATATCCGTGCTAGAATTGTAATATTTGTATCAGTATTAAAATAGTGATATTGTACTAATCAATGATATAATTATAATATCACACTGCTACACTTATTTTTTTCCCCCTTACTCGGCCATGCTTTGGTTGTCGTGTTGTGTATTGATTATAGTTTAGTTTGGTCTACCGTGTAGTTTATAGTATTAGTGTACCATACTAGAATGTTGAGGATAAGCTTGTACTTCCTTGTAAGATCCAAGACAGGTCATACTGGGGCCAGGGTAGAAGTTAGTTGCTGAGGAGCCACATGGGCACAGGAGATCATGTCATAACGCCTAGGGTATTTTGCGAAGGGTATTTATAATGGCAAAATACCCGCAAATGAAGAAAAAAAAAGTGGGTATAATGGTAAAATATCCGCCTACACCAACAATAGGATTGTGGATCTTCTGTACTTAATTTCAAATCTCAGTAATCTAATGTGATTACGCATGTCTCATCGCTATTAAATCCACACCCCCTACATACATATACTTAAATTCAAATCTATTAATCTAATTTGATTACCCATGTCTTATTGGTATTAAATCCACACTTCCTTACATACTATTGTTTAATATGTCAAACATATCGAAAATAGTTTTGTGTTGGGTTTCGATACCAAATGTAATCACCATATTTGGACTTGTATGATTTTATTTGCTTCGTATTAAACTGACTCTCGTAGTTATAAGCTAATCCACCAACTTACTTTTTCTATTAGTAGATTACCTATTTGTAGTTCCACTAATATTCACTTTGGTGGAAAAACACTTTATGAAAATATCTGTGATAATCATAATATTTACGGTTTATTGCCTATAGTTGTTTGTGCATCCATCCACCCTTCATTATTGATTCAACCTCCTGGTTGAAGTTTACCCAAACATAGACTATAAAACCATGCAAGATTATGATAACAAATATTCTTTTCACTTCCAAGATATTAAACTCTTTTATTATATTCGTTTTGATAGCTTTCAAAGCCATAATCTATATAGTCTTACTTTTCGACATTCATGAATTTTCTAGTGGTTCATACTCAACTTCTACTTCAATGTGATTACATTTAAGTTTTTTGTTCTTCTAAGATTTCTTAATAAAATGTATCATGCTTTAGAGTTTTTCGCTGAAAATTCTTAGTGGCCTTGCTTCAAATTGATACGGTTTAATGAAACTGATTATTTGATAATCAATCATTTGAATGATTAAATTTAATTTGTCATGTGGTTGAATTTGAATAAAATGTATTGAAACATGAAAATGGTCTCACATTGGATTAAACATATAAATTAGATTGATTTTTAATGCACAAAATATCATTCTAATTTACTCAATCAATTCTTTTTACAATCATGAATTTTCAAAAATATATAATGTAATTGATCTGATTTTAAAAATATAAGAATACTCATGAATTTTCTCGTAACTTGTACATTCTCCACTCCATTTTAAGACTAAGTAAAAAAACATATTGTCTTGTGTTTTCATTTGCTTTTCAGATAGGGAATTTTTTGTTATATGCCAAGATGTGTCTACTATCCACAGTTAAAGTTACACCCAATAATATATATCATACAAATAAATATAATATTCACATGATGACCTTCTGTGAGAATCACATGCTTCTTTTGTTTTGTATCGGTTCGCAGGGTATCTCTGTCAGGAAGAAAAAATAAATAAAAATAATCATATAAAAAGAAGCTTCTTCTTTCCCCATACTCAAATTCTATATCCTTCCTACATTTTTTACACAATATTTAAATTCTTTGAAGAAAACAAACTTTTTCTATTCATTCTAAACGGAATATATTCACGCTCAAACGTCAATTTTGTGAGTANCCTAAACCCTAAACCCTAAACCCTAAACCCTAAAACCCTAAACCCTAAACCCTAAACCCTAAACCCTAAACCCTAAACCCTAAACCCTAAACCCTAAACCCTAAACCCTAAGAAACTTCGACTATTAGATTTTGAAAACCCTGATTTAGGTTTTTTAGTTTTAGAAAAACCCGATTTATGTTTTCTATTCTTGAAAAAACCCGATTTTTACGTCACATACCGGTGTAATTTTTGCGTCACACATCGATGACGTTTCTGAAATAAATGCATTTTTTTATATACAAATACATAGATTTTATGCTTATGAGTTCAAAATAGTTTTCGACGTGTCGTGTGAGATATTTTTCGAATATTTTTTTCTTGTATTTATACACATATACAGTATACGTATATATATCTCTTCCCAAAATTATTAAAATCCCGAGACGAGTATTTTTTCGAAATTACGTACAAAATCTATTACAATTCTAAACCCTAATTACGTACAAAATCTATTACAATTCTAAACCTTAAACCCTAAACTTTAAACCCTAAACAAATTCAACGTGTCATATAAATAATAGAGTCACTATTAGAGACATATTTAAGAAAACTCCTTATGAATTGTCTTACAGTAAAACCCCTAATGTAGCATACTTCCATGTATTTGGGTGTAAATGTTTTGTTCATAAAAATGATAAGACAAAGCTAGGTAAATTTGATAGTAAAAGTAAGGAATGTGTGTTTGTAGGATACTCCTCTAATAGAAATACTTTTAGGATCTTAGAACAACAAAAATTAGTAATTGAGTCAATTCATTTAAAAAAAATTTATGAAACCTCAAAAAATCTAGAAATTGAACAAACTATTAAGAACAACAAGGAATCTAAAAGTGACAGTGAACACTTCACCCTAAATAAAGAGAACATAAATTCTAATATCAAAACAAATGAAATTACTGAAATTGAACAAATCAATGAACCTGATTTAGCTACTAAACCATCGTACATACCTAAAATGCCTAAGTGTCTTGATAAATTAAATATCTTGGGTAATATGAATGAATATGTTCGAGAACACGTAGACCATTTAATGCATTTTGTAAATTACATGCTTTTATTTCATTGATTGAACCTAAATGTGTAAAAGATGTTTTTTGTGATACTAATTAGATTGATGCTATGCAAGAAAAACTATTAGAATTTAAGAAAAATAGAGTTTTGGAGTTAGTCCCTCCTCCAAATAATCAAACCATAATTGGAACAAAATGGATATTTAATAATAAGCTAGATGAGCATGGAAATGTAGTTAAGAATAAGGCTAGGTTAGTAGCTCAAGGTTATAATCAAGAAGAATGAATAGATTATGATAAAACGTTTGCCCCTGTAGCTAGAATGTAATCAATTCGTATGTTACTTGCATTTTTAGCTTATAAAATGTTTAGGTTGTTTCAAATGGATGTTAAAACTGCGTTTTTAAGTGTGTTTATAACTGAAAAATATTTTTGTTAAACAACCTGTTGGTTTTATCAATCCATCCAAATATGATCATGTGTTTAAACTGCATAAAGCTTTATATGGTCTTAAACAAGTTTCTAGAGCTTGGTACGAAAGACTAAATTCATTTTTAATATCTTGTGAATATAGAAAACAGTGTATAGACAAAACCTTGTTTATAAAGTGTATCAAAAATGATTTAACATTTGTTCAAGTTTATGTAGATTATATTATATATAGTAGTACTAATCCTGATTTAAATACTGAATTTTGTGAGTGTATGTCAAAAGAATTTGAGATAAGTATGATGGGTGAATTATCCTTTTGTCTTGAAATGCAAATTAAACAAACACAAACGGGATTTTTCATTTCACAGTCTAAGTATGTAAAAGAGCTTCTAAAGAAATATGAAATTGATAATGTCAAATCTATGAAAACACCTATGCAAACAAATCAAAATTTGGTCTTAGATGAAAATGAATGATGTGTAAGTGAGACACTTTATAGAAGAATGATAGGCTCTTTACTTTATGTAACATCATCAAGACCCGATATTATGTTTGTTGTGTACATATGTGCTAGATTTCAATCTAATTCGAAAGTTTCACATTTAAAAGCTGTGAAGAGATTTTTTCGTTATATGCTTGGAACTGTTAATATTGGATTGTTTTATCCAATATTGATGACTTAAATGTTATTGTTTACTCTGATACTAATTATGATAGTTGTAAGCTTCATAGAAAAAGCACTAATGGGTCTTGTCATTTTTTTGGACCATGTCTAGTGTCTTGGTTTTGTAAGAAATAAAACGCAGTCGCTCTCTCATCAACTGAGCAGAATATGTGTCACTTTCTAGTAGTTACACTCAAATCTTGTGGATGAAATCACAATTATCTTATTATTCTCTTCTAATTGATATTGTATCTGTGTATTGTGATAACACTAGTGCTATAAATTTTGCTAAAAATAAGTGTGAATTTTGTTACAGATTATGTTCCCTCTTGAGATTATTCTCTTCTAATTGATACTGTATATGTATCTATAATTCTAGGAGTAAACATATAGAGATCATGTTAGAGAATTAGTAGAAAAAAAAACAATAAGTGTGAATTTTGTTTCCTCTTGTGATCAAATTGCTGATATATTCACCAAACCACTTGATTTTGCTCAATTTGTTGTGTTACGGAATGCACTAGGCCTGATAGTATGTCCCTGAAAATGTGATTTAATGTGTAAAGAAGATATCGTGAGTTATATGCTAGCGTATAATTGATACTGGTAGTTTTTTTCTGAAATGTGCATTTTGTGATAATTGGATTGCAATTGATTGTTGTGTTACAATATGTAGTACTTTAAAGTTTTTTTCTACTATGTGTGAAGGTTAATTCTATTACTTTGATTTACTAATCACCTTCATTCCCGAGATATGACGTACTCCCATTTTGATAAGCATACGCATCTGGATTTAAGGGAGAGAAATCTCTACTTAAAATAATGTTATCTACTTGAATGTTCATCCCTCTCCTACCATACCTTTTCAATTAAATGTGAGTTCATCACCCTCTTAAGTGTGATTGAGATAAGACTTATTCATATCTCATCCCGGGTGGCACATGTACTTAACCGGGAATCTCAAATATTAAAGGGGAGAATATTGGGCCATTTGATTAATGGGTTGTATTGATTAATGAGATTGGGCTTCAAACTTGAATGCGGGCTTCACAATGAAATGGGCATGTACTTGACCTGGCCCGTCAGTATATAACCCGCAGAGCATGTAGTTTACATTTACTTTTCGTTTTGAAAGAACAACTTAGGGTTTCTAAGCTCTCTCTCTGCGTTCTTGCGTTCCTTAACTATGGCTATGCTTTAAATCGTTGCTTAGGCTCTTGACTAGTGTTTAGATCTTGTGTTCTTTAGGTTGATAGTTAATATTGCACACTTTTAGCCTAAGTATTGGCTCTAAGTGCTTACTGATTGTCGTCACTTGCTTATTATCGTCGGTAAGGTTGAGAATATCTTTGGATTTCTTAAACTCTTGGCATAAACGAAGTTTTCCAAAATAGATCTATACAAATCTGATTTTTTGGAAACTTTAGCTAAGATCTACACTATCTGCACTTACATGACATAGATCTACGACTATTCCTCAATCTTTGGTTAATAGAATTGATATTACAGATTCTTTTGACTNGTGTAAAAGATATTCTTTGTGATACTAATTAGATTAATGCTATGCAAGAAAAACTGTTAGAATTTAAGAAAAATAGAGTTTTGGAGTTAGTCCCTCCTCCAAATAATCAAACCATAATTGGAACAAAATGAATATTTAAGAATAAGCTAGATGAGCATGGAAATGTAGTTAAGAATAAGGCTACGTTAGTAGCTCAAGGTTATAATCAAGAAGAATGAATAGATTATGATAAAACGTTTGCCCCTGTAGCTAGAATGTAATCAATTCGTATGTTACTTGCATTTTTAGCTTATAAAATGTTTAAGTTGTTTTGAATGGATGTTAAAACTGCGTTTTTAAGTGTGTTTATAACTGAAAATATTTTTGTTAAACAACCTGTTGGTTTTATCAATCCATCCAAACATGATCATGTGTTTAAACTGCATAAAGCTTTATATGGTCTTTAACAAGTTTCTAGAGCTTGGTACGAAAAACTAAGTTCATTTTTAATATCTTGTGAATATAGGAAACAGTGTATAGACAAAACCTTGTTTATAAAGTGTATCAAAAATGATTTAACATTTGTTCAAGTTTATGTAGATGATATTATATATAGTAGTACTAATCCTGATTTAAATACTAAATTTTGTGAGTGTATGTCAAAAGAATTTGAGATAAGTATGATGGGTGAATTATCCTTTTGTCTTGAAATGCAAATTAAACAAACTCAAACGGGAATTTTCATTTCACAGTCTAAGTATGTAAAAGAGCTTCTAAAGAAATATGAAATTTATAATGTCAAATCTATGAAAACACCTATGCAAACAAATCAAAATTTGGTCTTAGATGAAAATGAAGGATGTGTAAGTGAGACACTTTATAGAAGAATGATAGGCTCTTTACTTTATGTAACATCATCAAGACCCGATATTATGTTTGTTGTGTACATATGTGCTAGATTTTAATATAATCCGAAAGTTTCACATTTAAAAGCTGTGAAGAGATTTTTTCGTTATATGCTTGGAACTGTTAATATTGGATTGTTTTATCCAAAATTGATGACTTAAATGTTATTGTTTACTCTGATACTAATTATGATAGCTGTAAGCTTCATAGAAAAAGCACTAGTGGGTCTTGTCATTTTTTTGGACCATGTCTAGTGTATTGGTTTTGTAAGAAATAAAACACAGTCGCTCTCTCATCAACTGAAGCAGAATATGTGTCACTTTCTAGTAGTTACACTCAAATCTTGTGGATGAAATCACAATTATCTTATTATTCTCTTCTAATTGATATTGTATCTGTGTATTTTGATAACACTAGTGCTATAAATTTTGCTAAAAATAAGTGTGAATTTTGTTAGAGATTATGCTCCTTCTTGAGATTATTCTCTTCTAATTGATGTTGTATCTGTATCTATAATTCTAGGAGTAAACATATAGAGATTATGCATCATTTTGTTAAAGAATTGGTAGAAAACAAAACAATAAGTGTGAATTTTGTTTCCTCTTGTGATCAAATTGCTGATATATTCACCAAACCACTTGATTTTGCTCAATTTGTTGTGTTACGGAATGCACTAGGTCTGATAGTATGTCCCTGAAAATGTGATTTAATGTGTAAAGAAGATATGGTGAGTTATATGATAGCGTATAATTGATACTGGTAGTTTTTTTCTGAAATGTGCATTTTGTGATAATTGGACTGCAATTGATTGTTGTGTTACAATATGTAGTACTTTAAAGTTTTTTTCTACTATGTGTGAAGGTTAATTCTATTACTTTGATTTACTAATCACCTTCATTCCCGAGGTATGACGTACTCCCATTTTGATAAACATACGCATCTGGACTTAAGGGAGAGAAATCCCTACTTAGAATAATGTTATCTACTTGAATGTTCATCCCTCTTCTACCATATTTTTTCAATTAAGGGTGAGTTCATCACCCTCTTAAGTATAATTGAGATAAGACTTATTCATATCTCATCCCGGGTGTCACATGTATTTAACCGGGAATCTCAAATATTAAAGGGGAGAATGTTGGGCCATTTGATTAATGGGTTGTATTGATTAATGAGATTGGGCTTCAATCTTGAATGCGGGCTTCACAATGAAATGGGCATGTACTTGACCTGGCCCGTCAGTATATAACCCGCAGAGCATGCATTTTACATTTACTTTTCGTTTTGAAAAAACAACTTAGGGTTTCTAAGCTCTCTCTCTGTGTTCTTGCGTTCCTTTACTATGGTTATGCTTTAAATCGTTGCTTAGGCTCTTGACTAGTGCTTAGATCTTGTGTTCTTTAGGTTGATAGTTAATATTGCACACTTTTAGCCTAAGTATTGGCTCTAAGTGCTTACTGATTGTCGTTACTTGCTTATTATCGTCGATAAGGTTGAGAATATCTTTGGATTTCTTAAACTCTTGGCATATTCGAAGTTTTCCAAAATAGATCTATACAAATCTGATTTTCTGGAAACTCTAGCTAAGATCTACACTAGCTGCACTTACATGACATAGATCTACGACTATTCCTCAATCTTTGGTTAACAGAATTGATATTACATATTCTTTTGACTTCTGAGACTATGAACGGTATATTACTAGTTATTGTTTAACGCTCTTGTGTTACTGACGAGTTTGACTTGAGATAACATTTGTTGAACTTCTCTCTTACTTGTAAGAGGATCAGAACTTTAGATCTGTGATTTTAAATCTAGATCTAGACCTTTCTAAAGGGTTCGTGAAATAGATTGAGATCTTGACAGATCTACTAATCTGGAACAAACTAAGAGTCGGATATGAAATTGCTGTGAAATTTCTAACTCTTAACTCTAGTTACTTTAATTTGTGTGTGCTTAGTTGGTTTTGTGACTTTTATGTGAACATTACAATTGAATTACTCAATAAAATATTGCAGAGGGTTGAACGGTGGATTGCTGAAACGATCGTATTTTAGCCAAGATAACGTGATCGGATACCACTTTATATCTGTGTATTTTCTTTGGCTTTGCAACAAACTAGTTTAGATTAATTTGATACTTAATAGAAATAGGTTAAAAATACAACAGGGAACACTTGAATATGGACAACAAATAGTTGTGAAACGGCTGCATAGAAATTCATCACATTGAGATTTTCAATTCAAGAATGAAGCTTCGCTTCTAGCTAAACTTTAGTAGATAAATTTGGTGAGGCTTTTTGGGTATGCAATACAAGGGGCTGAGAGGCTTTTGATATATGAATTTGTTGGTAATGGAAGTCTTGATCTCTTCATATCCGGTAGAGTTTTTCTATAATTTTGTGTTCAGCTATATTCTTGTTAACGCATTGTAGATCCTATCAAACGCAATGAAGTCGATTGGAGTAAAAGATACAAGATTCTAGGAGGGATAGCTAAGGGATTTGTATACCTTCATAATGATTCACGTCTTCGTATTATTCATCGTGACCTCAAACTAGGTAACATCATACTAGATAATGAGATGAACCCAAAGATAACTGATTTTGGGTTAGCCAGAACTCTTCGTTTTCGATGAAACTGAAGGAGTGACTAGCATATTAGCTGGAACACAGTAAGTGTCCTGAATAACAAACTGAAATACATCATTTGTTGAACTTTGATATTGATACATTTCCTATATAGTGGAGATATCTCTCCAGGAGCATGTTATGGGCAAGTCTCGGCCAAAATTGATGTGTTCAGTTTCAGAGTGCTAGTTCTTGAGATTGTAAGTGGACAAAAGAAGAATTCTATCACTCATGGGAGAGAGATGAAAACATGCGCACATTTGTAAGTGTTCAACTCTTGTTATATTCTCTCAGCCCTTTGATAAAATGAGATTTCACATATCGAATATGAAAGTAGAAGTCGTGATTCACTTCTTCTGTGCACTAAATTACATGGACTGGTTTATTGGACTGACTACGGTTCTTGTTTTGGGTGCTAACTACGCCAAAATCTATAAGGCATGAAACCCGAATCGTTTGTTCTTGTTGATTAACACTGATTACATGATTTTGTGTTTGGATTTATGAGTTCTTGGTATGATATCATATGCTTGTCACATGTTTGATTGTGAAGCCCTTGCGATCGGCTTTTACGCATCCTACATTGCTCGTTCGCTTGCAAATAATCAATATAACTATGACCATGGAAGATTTGAGGTTTCATCAATAACCTTTTTTTCGGAACCATTCGATACATGGTTTTAGGGTCGAATTCCGGGTTTTTTTATGTCTGAACCTGAACAAAAATTAGCTTCTTTTGTATTTTTTATAAAAATTGAGGTATCCACCAATATACGGCTCGTACAAGTCATATCGTCTCTGATGAGGGCTACAAGATCGGGTACCCCGTAATAGGTAAGGCTCAATCATATTGGGCTAACCCAGATGACAAAAGATGAACTCGCGTGACCCAGGATCCATAACCTGACATATTTGAAATAACCAGCCCGAAGGCCCACTGGTGTTTCAGGACCGAAATTGGAGTTATGCGAAATCAAGAATGCTCCAGGACCGAATCTTCACATCGGTCCAAAACGGTTACAGCCCACACATCCCACGCTCGGGCTTCCACATGTGTTCCACGCTCGGGTCTATTCACATAGTTAATGCTTCGAGCCCAATCACTTTTCCCAGCATGAGAAAATGACCTTGTCAGATGCGGTTACAGTGCGTGATCTACACGCGTTTCCACCTCTATAAATACATAGCTAGAAGACAAGCCCGGGAGGACCTTTTGGACGCGCAAGAATAGGTCGTTACTCTGTCGGATAATTCTCTGCGCTCTTTTCCCTCGTTATCTTCATAAGCCTTCTATCTGTAATGAACTTTTTGATCAATGAATCGGCTAAGAGCATTTTCTGGTCTTAGTCAAGTGGTTTTTTCTCCTTCTCCGAGAGCTTTTTCACTCTAAATCGGTGTGTCTGGTTTTTCCTTTCATATTCAATCGTTTCCCCCATTTAAATAAATCAAACCGAGTTCGTTCTATTACGAACCAGACGACTGTTGGTACCCCGGGTTTTCTAACCACAACAGTCCCTAATCGGAACGAATTTTCGGGGCGGTATGAAAACATTGCATAAAATACTAAACTTGCAAAGTTTTGATAAATTTGAGGACTAAATTAGTCATATGTAACTTGAAAGACCAAAATTGTCACAAATTACAAAACTGGGGGACTATTAACCACATTAAGGACTAAATCTACCTAAATTATGAAATTAGGATAACCAAATGTGTCATTATCAAAATTCATTATTTCAATTGCAAAAATGCAAACCTCATGGACCAAATTTACAACAAATACAATATTGAGGACCGGTTTTCGCATATGTTTGAAAGTAGAAAAACTAATTTTACATACATAAAATATAAAGATTGATTTTGCATAATGATTTTACATAATTAAAAAAATAAAAAGACCAAATTGCCAAAACTACTAGAACCACAGCCCCAAATCAATATTTGTAAACTACAATATGCAAAATATGGGGGACTTTTTCAAAAGTACCATTATATTCAAAATCATTCCTTAAAACTACACTCATTTTAAAACATCTTTCAAAATTATATTTTTTAATTTTTAAAATTATAATAAATCCTCTTTTATAATTACTCAAAATTATGGGCCTTTTTATATTTTTAAAACTATGTAATTAACCCAATGTTTTCATACCGGTTCGGAATCAAGTACAGGTTCGGGTCCAGATCGGTATGAGCAGTACGACCGGTATATTATTCGATATATCGGTCGGTACCAAATTTTATTTTATTTTATTTTTTAGAATATTAATATTTAATTACTTTTTTTTGGTCGAACTCGAAAAAACCCAAAAATCGACCCTAATACCCGGTAGCGGGCGATATGAAAAAAAACATTGATACCGAGTGAAGCCGGTATACCATCCGGTATAAAAACATTGATTATTAACCCTCTTATAAACCAATCGAAACAATTCATCAGTTTAAATAATGAGTAATTTTTTGTGTTTACTTATTGAAAATTCAACAAAATTATATCATTGTCAACCTCGATACTATAAAACTAATTAAATATTATTTTTAAAAAAATAAAATAAAATAGTATTTGATACCGGCCGTTATACAAGTGTTATGGTCGATTTCCGGTTTTTTTTAAATCTGATACCGAAAAACTAATTAAATATTATTTTTTAAAAAAATAAATTAGTATTTGGTACCGACCAGTATATTGGTCGTATCGCTAATACGGGTCCTAAAACATTGTGCTAAGTGAGAGGGTTAATTACATAGTTTTTAAAAATATCTAAAAGGAATCATAATTTTGAATAATTATAAAAGATGATTTATTATAATTTAAAAAATTAAAAAATTTAATTTTAAAAAATGTTTTGAATTGAGTGTAGTTTTGAAGAATAATTTTGAAAATAATGGTACTTTTGAAAAAGCAACAAAATATGGTATATTAACACATCAAATTATTTTTTGGGTAGAAGCCCTCGGTACCCTCGATCTAACCGGTCCGATAGAGCCATACCCCATCATGTACAGATCGTCGATGATAAGGCTACTGCCGGCGATATCCCGGCGTAGTTCTCTTTTCACGTGCCAAGTCTATCCTCTTCGTTTATCATCCCTATTGACAAGTAACTCGGTGTTTTCGGCAGCTGCTGGCCCCGAAAATGCTAATTCCAATAATTTTGAGTCTAGGAATTATTCGTCCTCAACCTCTTCAAGGAAGGAAGAGGGGGACTTTAGGGAGGAAGTGAAGTGGAGGGAAGAGGATAAACGAGTTCTGCAGGCCTCCCTTCGTCATGTGGTTGGTTTCTTTTCCCAGAATTCTGGTCTTTTCCTCTTTATTGGATTAATAGTAGGCGTTTGGATTTTGGTTTGCAATGGTAATTGGTAATTAATAATTGGGTAGGTTTCGGAATTCGGTATCTCCACAGGCGTCAATCAAACGTAGGAGTTCTTTTCAGATCCTTTTCGCCACTTTATGTTTACTGTTCTCTTGATATTGGAAATGTTTGTCACAATTTTATTTAAAAATTGAATTCCTATTTTTGAGGTTTTATTGTGCAGATTGTGTTAGGATGGAGTGATGCTGCTATGATAGCCGGGGCAAGGTAGATTGGTGTGTCTCCTTCTATGGTCGGATCCTTTCCCAGGAAAGAAGCTGCTCTAGTAGAGGTTGATATTCTTAGTTTCTTGGACAATCTAGAAATGAAAGATTTTAACTTTGTTACGCATTTGCATGAACTTTCTTCAGGGGAAGCCAGGGAATTGACCTGTCATATTATCTAATATT
>RWGZ01001527.1:22416-79734 GCA_009725065.1 Utricularia reniformis
GGTTAAACTTGGGTCTAACCAGGTTCGGGATACCGGGTTTCGAAAGTTTCATCACTATAAAAATCAAATTTGTATATCATCTAATTATAACACATGAATAGCAACTTAAGCATCCAAATTTACTATAAGAATCAAATTTGATATGATCCTAAAAAACCTTAGTGCAATATGTAAAATACAATAAATTTTAGAATATACCAATTTTAAAATAAGCTATTTATATTTATTAAAATAAGAAATCGTAATTACAAATAAGACAAAATCCTTGTTGTATTTTTGCTTGACCAGGGCTAGAGTCAGTAGTATAATCCTTTCAATTGCTATCGCCTTAATAATATCCCTAATACGTGTAGACGCCAGCAAATCGCTCAATCACCACTCGAAACCACCTTAAATATGGTGGAATCTCCGCCTCCGGTGCATCGGAGAATCTGACTCGGTGTTACCCACCCGGTTTGACCTAGACGAGATGACTGATAGTCCGACGCGGCGTTCTCAGCACCGTAGAGCTCATTCTGAAACTTTCCTTCAATTTCCCGACCTCGACGACTTACTTCTCGATGCCTTGGCGGATCTTGACTTGCCGCCTGCCGATTTAACCAGTGGAGGCGACGTACAAGACGCCGAGCTCGTCGATGCGTTTGGATTCGATAATCGACCAGCGGAATTGAGACATAGGCATAGCAATTCGATGGATTCTTTTGGGAAGAAGGCGATGGATGCTGATAGATTAGCAGAACTTTCCCTAATCGACCACAAGAAAGCAAAAAGGTTTTATTACGCCCTTTTCATTTCTTTTTACTGTTAGTTGAAAATACAGTTGTTTGTTTGTAGAATTCTTGCAAATAGACAATCTGCTGCTCGATCTAAAGAACGGAAGCTTCGTCATGCCGGTGAATTAGAAAGGAAATTGCAGATTCTTCAAGGAGAAACAACAAAATTGACTGCTCAAATCACTTCATTGCAGGTTTCTCTTCTACTTAACATATAAAGGAAACATGATCACTCAAGGGGCTTTATCTTTATCAGAGGGATACAAATATGTTGACATCAGAGAACAAGGAACTCAAACTCAAGTTACAGGCTCTAGATCAGCAATCCCACCTCAGATATGGTATCAAATTCAATTAAATCTCAGCTTATGTTCTTAGTGATTGAGTTTCCTTTGCTGGTTTGTTCTTGAATCTCAGCACTTAATGAAGCTTTGAGGAATGAAGTAGAAAGATTGAAGATCGAAGCTGGGCAAGTTCCTTATGCAAATGTTGATAACAGAGATTTATCATCATTTAATTACTTTGAAAACCATATTCAACACCAGGAGCTTCTTATTTCTTCGAGCCATGGCTCCTGGGCATGTGGGCTATAGTATAAATTGATGTTGAACCTGGATCTCAGTTCAGGAACTGAGAATACTGCTGTTTATGAAGCTTAAGCGTGTTTATTTATACAGCTTTCACTTTATGTATTCAACGATGTTACCCTTATTGTAAGAATTATTGGGTTTATAGAATTCGATATAAATAGTTTTCTAATTTTGTTTAAGATATTCTTAAAGTTTTTTTAATGTAAAATTAGTTCCAAACTTTTAAATTTTAGCAAAATTCATTATCATATTTTGTAAATTTTAACAAAACTTTGAGAAGTCATTTTATGGTGATGTTTGGAAACCCAGTTCACCATCCGGTGCGATGAACGTACCGTAGTTGTATTCTATTTTTACCAAACATCATTAATAACTATGTTCGTGTGACCGCAGAAAACAGCGGTGAGTTCATAGTTGGGTTAACCCAACGACTCTCATAACGCACCTGCCAAATATCAAGTTTACCCTTGATAAATTATAGTTTATTTTTTTAAAAAAATAATTTTGATCAATAACTTCTTATATTATATTAATTACGTGTTCAAACTATAAAAATATATATAACAATTTTAAAATGTAGTTTTAAAATAACGAATTTATCATAAAATAATATGAAATATAATTTTTAAGTTATAAACAATTATTTAAAAATAAGGTCGAAAAAGTCATTTTATAACATCACGATCACTGCACCGCTGTTTCAAAAACAGTTTTTTAAAATCACAATCAGTTCACCTCACAGTACAATTATCTCATCTCACTACTATTTGTAAAATACTGTTCCAAACGTAGCCTATATTTAATACCTACTATAATTAACACTTGAATTAAAAAGCAATTAAATCATCTCTTACACACTCTTATCAATTTTAAAATATTTTTGTTAGTGTAAGTTATTAATCTATATAATTAAAGGTTATTTGTGTCAGTTCCAAAGTTATTAATATATATAATTAAAATATTTGTGTCAGCGCCAAAGTTGTTAATCTATAAAAATTATAAGTCAAATAATTTTTAATGATAAAGGGGGAAGCAGCCACATTTTGTTAGAGAAGTAAATTAGAAGTTTTGCAAATTGCAAATTATTGTTTATTACGATTAACTATTGTGACATAATATATGGCATAAAATATATAAAATTTTAGAATAATGATCAAAATTAAAAATAATACAAAGTTGAATTATATAATTTGTAGTGCATTTAAATAAAGGATGTAAATTCTTATTTTACAAGGAAATTTATCCTAATTGGATTATTTAAATTCAATAATTAATGATTCAGCAAATTGGTCTCTATATTTTGTTTGATTATATTGATTTAATACAATAATTAGTTTGACAAAATTACCACGGTCTAAACATTATTAAACAAATATTAGCAAATTGACAAGTTTTCTAAATAAATTTTGTTAAACGTATTAACAAATATAATATAATAAATATAATAACATTAATTATATTAGTTAAGTGTCATCAATTGATATTTTAATGAAATCAAATTAGCGAAACTACGCTAGATTAAGAAACTAGGTATGCGCCATTTCGCCTTGCGGTGAATTGCAAGCTACGATCCCGGAACTGTGAATTGGGGATGATGTTTTCCCCGTAATAGCGATGTTTTGTAACTTCTAGGATTCTAGTTAACGAAGTACAAAGGGATGTTTTTTTGTTATTCCAATTGCTATGAGTTCGCGGAGGTTAGTCTGAGTTTTCTGCCGAGATTTTCTTCAGTTTTGATTAATTATTGTTGCAGTATATGGCTTTATCCATTATTTTTTTTGTTAAATACTAGTTCGAAATCCTAATTCTGAGGATTAGTTTTTTTGGGATCATTGTGCTACAAGATCAAACTGAAGTGGACAAAGAGAGAATTTACTGGAGTTAATCTAGCTTTAAATTATTTTCGCATAATTGGGTTTTTTGTGTAGCTATGGCTATTTTTTCTCACACGGACAAACGAACCTTGGCATTTGTTCTTCTAAGATCTATTTTCCCAGATTTAATCTATTGAACTTTCTTTAAATGAATTGTATTATCTCTTATCAGAGCAAATCATGCCCACAGGCCATAATACTGCTTGATTATACATATTGAGCTGGTATTGCTCACATTTAAATGAATTGTAGTGGTAAATATCTTCGTTTAACTGTGTTGAGATCTGAATGCTGAATCCAATTTCTCAAATTTTAATGATTGATCATTTGTGTTCCACATAGATCTGAACGAGTAGATTTTACTTAATTGTGTTCGTATTATAATTCGAATAGAAGAATTTGTTCGAACATTGTTTATATTCCTAAAATTTTATTAATATTCGTGTTCATGTTCGTATTTATATTCATTCATGTTTGCATCCATTCGTTATGTGTTCAAGTTCTTGTTCGGATCAATTCGCCCATGTTTGCGCATAAATAGAATAAAAATACTCAAATTCGAATATTCGCGAACATGTTTGTGTTTGTTCGAATTTTTATTCGAGTTTGTTTTGTTGTTCGAGCATTGTTCATATTTTAATTTGATCTAACAAATACAAACACAAATTAATTGAATAGTGCATGTTCACGAATTGTTCGTACTTCTTAACCGTACTAGTTCCACATGCTATTATGAATGTTAGAATACTTGATTGTTTTCCGGATCTGTTCACTCACGATGCGTAGTTGAGATCCGGATCCGGAAAACAATGAGTGCATGTTGAACTTTGTTTAAGAAAAAACAATGAGTGCATGTGTGATAGAAATATACAGTGTTGACAACTTCAACATGCACTCATTGTTTTTTCTTTAAACAATTTTAGTTTAATTCAATGCGAAATAATTCCATTTAAAGAAGATTGCATCTCCTCTAAATGCAATTTTATAATTATAAACTTTGTTTGTTACTTTGCTCAGTCACTTTAAACTAAGTTCCTCGTGTACGTGTTTCTTACAGGGACTATTGAGCGAGCCTCAAGGACGTCACTATTTGATATGGATAGATTTGAAGAAGGGGGTTTGCGTTCTGCTTCGTTTTATTCAAATGTTCTTCATGATCACGAGAATGAGAAAAGTATAGACAGCATGCACGACAGAGTCAGCTTTTTGAAAAGAGTGAGTATTCCTTGGGTATAAAATATGGGAAATGGTGTACTATAAGCCATTTTCCAAACGTCTGTTAGAATATATGCTTGTAGCCTTAATATTTTACAATTTTCGAGGTAGAAAGTGTATGAATCTGCTTTTGGTATATAATTTGTATGCGTTTGTCGCTTGTGACTTTAAGTATAAGTATAATACTGGTATGGTGCTTCTTTTTAGCTTAGTAAAGCATTCTTTGAAGTCCTTTCTGTTGTTTATTATAAAAATGCTGTACTAGTTATATGCTTTTATTAATTACATGCTTTTAATCATCATTCCTGATTTTTGCTGCAGTTGACTGGAGATATACACCAAGAGGTTGACAGTCACAATCATGTGCTTGATAGAGTGGTATTTTTTTTGATCGACCAAATGCTTCATAGAATTAAAAAAAATGTGCAAAAAGTTCAACTATTACGACAATGATAGATTGATATTTGATTCTTTACTATATGAATGAATCAAGAAATCTACGTTATTTGCTTTAGTCTCTACGGGGAACAATGTCAGGAACTATTGATCGTTTCAAAATGGTAAGTTATTTGGAATTTAAGATTTGCATTTTGGTAACAGTTTTCCTAAATGAGAAACTTGCAGGTGTTGGAAAACAAATCAAATAGAACAGCGTAACTTACTTTGTGCTTTGTTTCTTCTTGCTCTACTGCACTATCAGGTTTGCAATAACATTTATTTGTATCGATTAGTGTTAAGTGAACTTTGTTCTTGAGTACTAGTAACCATAATTTTTGTGCTTAAACACGGGCTCTCCATGACATTCATAGAAACTGTAAGCTTGCACTGCAAATGAAGTCTTTCTTTTACAGTAAATATTCATAATATACTTACGCAGCATTTGGACTCAAATAAAGCTTTCAACACCACCTAGACTAGAATGCATTCTATCAAGTGTTTATTTACGAGGCTTCCATAACCTGTTACTGCTATTACATTCATGCTGATTGTTTGCAGGAGTGTGTTGTATCTGTTGTATGGCTAGGATCAAATAAGATCATTTCGGTCATGTTTCGGTAAGTTTTAAGTTATGCAATATTCGATCATGTGGAATCGTGATGGAAGTATAAGGAACAAATAACAAAAATGAATGCGACACAAGGACTGCCTATAGTTTCACCTTATCCATCCTAGTGTTAGCTTAAAATGGATTTTACCTATTCTTTATCGATTACTTTTCCGTTAGAATTCAAACGCACGCACACGGCGGAATGGAATAGACACAAAAACTTTTACGTGGAACCCGAGTACCGGGAGAAAACCATGGACCAACACTGGTTAATCCACTATCACCAAATAAACAACAGATAGAACTATTCATTCTTGAAACACAGATAATGAGCAACAAACAATAAAGATTATCTCTGCAAAACTCTTTTGCGACCTTTACTATTCTCCTGTGCCCCCTCTGTGTATTCCCCTCGGGTGATACTTTGATTCTGGTGGTGATGATGGTGCCGCACTAAGTGCGGCCGGTTGTGTATAAATACACGTATGGAAATGAGCTTAGCTTTAAGGCCCATTTCTCCCTTCTGACTACCGGTCGGTATCAGACCATCCGATCCCGTCGGTATCAGACCATCCGATCCCGTCGGTATCTAGGTCGTCCAATACCGTTTGGTATTTTCCTTTACTTTTGACCCCAGCTCGGTATCTTGTCTTCGGCTGACGATGGGGTAGCTGCCACCGAAGTCTCCATCTGCTCTAAGGTTGGAACTTGTGAGAATGACATCCTGTCGACCATGTAGATTTTCGATCGGTTGTCTTGACTTGTAGTTTGTCAATCGACTGTCTTGACTTGCAGTTTGTCGATCACCTGTCTTGATTGCAGTTTGTCGATCGCCTGTCTTGATTGCAGTTTGTCAATCGTTTGTTTGGACTTACAGTCCGTCGATCACCTCTGCAGTCCCGTCGATCATACCGACGACCTGCATTCCCGTCAATCGCACCCGACCTGCAGACCGTCGATCGACTCTGCAGTCCCGTCGATCGTACCCGATGACCTGCAGTCCCGTCGATCGCACCCGATCTGCAGTCCGTCGATTGCATGTGACCTGCAGTCCGTCGATCGTACCCATCGATCTGCAGTCCTGTCGATCGCCACTGACATGTAGTCTGTTGATCGCCACGCAGAAATTTGGCGTTCCACTCAACACCTAGTACTACTCTCATCCACTGATCTTCATAGTTCTAATGAGTTCCCTTGCATTAGTGTTGGTATGATCGCCGGTATGAGTGTCTTTATATAATCATATTTATAATAACAATTTAGAAGGCACGATTCTTCTAAATTCCTGTCTCGATGATTCTGCTTAAAGGACTCAAACATCATGAATCTAATTTTTAGTTAAGCATTCACTTATATTACATTGATTACGCGAATTTTAATTTTTAACTATATAATAAAAAATAACTAAATAAAAATGTTCACACGTGTCCGAGTTTTGGATAAGGATAAATATAGTAACCTCGCACAATCCCCGCCGTAAATACTTTTAAAATATATTAATTTATTTATTTTATACTTTATAGTACTACTTGATATCAGAAAAAAAACACTTTTAGCGTGCAGGGAATGCGATTCTAGATAAATATAAATATGTACAAAACAAAATATGTTGTTTTATTGCAAGAATAAGAATAATATATAACATTGTCTAAGATTGCAATTTATATCATATTGACAATTCTGTCCGTATATAGGATACGGGTGATTTTATTGATATAATAGTTGCATAAAAGTTTATATCTATTTCGTGGTATTTTAAATTATTGACTTTTAGTATCCACTTTATACCATAATAAGTCACTCTAATTACAAGTACCACCCACGATCCGTACTTGTTGGTATGCTTTATGTTAATTAAGATATCATGTCAATAGAACCTTAATATACATTATTCCGATGATGTACTAATTCCACCCACGATGATGTATTAAGGTTTATGTATACTCGTTAAAATATATGTATATATATATCAATAATATAATATTTAGTTAATTAATATTATATATACTATAGTATATGTCATTTTTAATTATATCGAACCTTAAATTCGACTAGAGTTGAACCCGAATATTGAATCATAATTTTTTAGTTTGCAAACATGAACGGAACCCACTCTCTCGAACGTTCCAAAATACCTAAATTCAACTCATTTTCTTTTATACCCCCCGTCTTTTTACCTGCCAAGCATGAAACATATACGTGATAGTGATTTTAAAAGTGGAATTCGTACAATAGAAACAAATATTTTAAAACCCTAGTTGTCTCACTAAATAATATTTTATTAGAAAGAGGTCAGATGACAGATATATTTTCATTGTTTATTCAAAATTAAAGTAATTTGGGAACAAAGCGCCGGGCTTTAACAAAGGGTACTCTGGTTAATATTCAGTAATATTATATTAATCATTTTAATTTTATTATTGCAGAAAGTTAAAGATTTAATAAAGAAAACACTATTTAATCATAATAAGAATCCCAATATCCTCATTTAAAACTTATGGTGTTTATAATATCATTTTGAAACCCTTTTCGAGCACACTGAATGTAATGGAGGGTCTACCAAAACGGTGATTAAATATAGAGACAAAATGTTTCACATTCTTAAATGATAGAAAAAACAAGATATAAGATGTATGTATTATCAGAGACGACAAGGGCCAAAACAATAAACATCAATCTAATATTCCAAATGATCATGAGCTACACAAAAAAGTCGTAATTGAAGAAAATATGTTACAACTTGTGGGAAGTGTTGAAATATAAGTAAAAATGTCCCACATTGAAAAATATAAATAAAAAGTAGAACGGGTTTGTTTGGTTGTGTGATTAGAATACGCGTAGAATCTTCAAATTGTGTTTTTTTATGCAAACTAAAAAAAGAAAATTATGATATGCTCAACACTAAAAAATCACAATTTATTCTAAAGCAAACTAATTTACATTTACTTTTACTAATTATAATATATCTATGTTTATTGTATTTTATATATAATGATATATTAGTATTTTAACATAAATTACAAAAGATATTACAATTTAACTTTAATGAGCATATTTATAAATCTCACCATATCTCATCATATCTCAATTTAGATTTGAACTAAACAAACTTCTGAGTATATTACTACAATTGACTTATCAAGCTGCGTTTATATAAACGGTTCATTTGATGTACTGAGAAAAGGTATTTGGATATTTTGAAGATCGGTTTTTGATTCATAAATAAATAAAGAGATTTATGAGTTTGATGCCGAAACTTTGATTGCGTGTGTATTTAGACGATGGATTCAGTCACTGTTTACAGTCCATATGCATACAAGAGCAATACATAAAACAAGTGGTGTTTGTGTGTATGATAGAGAAAGGAAGAGTTTTTCCTTGGAAAGCAGAAAACCCCAGTTCTTCAGATTTGCGAAGGGCAAAAGATCTGAATCTTTGTAATTTTCTTTTATTTATTCATGTTTCTGGTTTTTTTATCAGTTCTGAAGTCTCTTGTCTTGTGTTAAGTCGATTTCAATGGCTTTTGACTTTGGTTTATGGAAGATTAAATTAGGGTTTGCTTAGAATTTTTTATAGGTGTCTGGTTTTGAATCAGATCGGCGTGTTAAAGATAGCAGAAACGCTGGCGAATCGGTGGTGGGGCGGCGTTGAGACGGGTTTGGGGGAAAATTTTACTGATAACAGACAAATGGAGCTTTCTATCAAAGAAAGGAGCGGTGGAGAAGACGATGATAAAGATGGCGGCAGTGAAGAGCCTAAGGAAGGTGCTGTTGATATCGGAAACCGCCGTCCACGTGGCAGGCCACCAGGTTCGAAGAATAAGGAGAAACCCCCAATTTTCGTCACCCGTGAAAGTCCTTATGGTTTACGCAGCCAATTTCTGGAAATAGCTAACGGCGGCGATGTGGCGGAGAATATAGCTCAGTTCGCACGGCGTCGGCAGCGTGTTGTTAGCGTTTTAAGCGGAAGCGGTTTCGTTGTAAACGCCACTATACGCCAACCTTCTTCTCCCGGCGCTGCCGTCGTTATCCAAGGTAGGTTTGAGATTCTTTCACTTACAGGAAGCTTTCTTCCCGGGCCAGCACCGCCGGGAGCTACCGGGTTAACTGTCTACTTAGCCGGAGGACAGGGTCAGGTATTGGGAGGCAGTATAGTGGGGCCCTTAATCGCTTCTGGACCAGTTATGGTAATCGCTGCAACTTTTTCTAATGCTACTTACGAGAGACTTCCCATCGTAGAAGACGACGGCGGTAGTTCATCTCACGTCACCGGAGTTCCAGGATCGCCGCCGCATATCGGAATCCACCACCCGCATGGAATGATCGATCCAACATCTTTGCAAACCTACAATTTGGCACCAAATCTTTTCCAAAATAACATCCAAAACCCTGATGCGTTTGCCGTTTGGGTAAATCCAACTCCAAGACCACCATCCTTCTGAGAAAGAGAATCTCTGCAAATTATCATGCAAAAAATGTATATCTAGGGTTTTGAGACCCGAAACGATCGGATCTAGTTGATCCGATAACTCTTTCGGTATCTATGTATCTTCAAGAACTCTTTCTTTTTGCTTCGGGATAACCCGATTTCTATTCGTGTTTTGTGTGATTTGGAAGCAAGTAGTTTATGCACAAATAATCAAGTTTTATAGGTGATATTTGTGAAATTGGGGATTTGATAAGATAGAAATTCAATTTGGCTCAATGAAGAAAATAATTGAACTAAATATAACCAATTAATTACACATTATATAAATATTATAATACAATTTATTTTAATAGATACGAAATAGGCAATGGGTCAGTAATTTTTTATATATATTTTGGATAAAAATAATGGACCCTATGCACATGAATTCACGTGTTAGGGTTAATTATTTAAGGATTAAAAAATGGGAAAGTGTAAAGTTGGTGAACAATAAAGTCCAATTAAGTGGACCATAGCAAGTCACTACATAATTACCAACTAAAATATGAGCTATATTTGTAGAGAAAATGTTTTTATATTTTGTATTTTTTATCCCCAAATTTTAATTTATCATTTATAGTCTCCATATTTTGATTATTTTGACATAAATGATCCCAAATTTGTCAAATTCGATCTCTATGTGTCAAAATTAGCCACAAAATTTAAGAATCCATTTTTCACACACATTAAATTTTGAAAATTAGTTTTGCTAACGTTTACAAAATATTGATTAATTTTGCCAAAAATTTAAAGTATACGAACTAATTTTGTTATCAAAAAACTTTAAGACATGTGCTATATGTGACAAAATTAAGAAACTTTGAGAATCAAATTTGTTAAATTATACAAACTATGGAAACCCTAAATACCATTTGCCCATATTTTTGTGATGTCCTTAGGGTATTGTGTTCTAATTCCCTAAATTTGGAACATAATATTCAATTGGTTTCAATATAGGAGTAAAATCGTATAATCCTCATTCATATGTGGGATGTAATTAATGGTATTACCTCAAATGTATGGCTACGAGATGTGATATTGTGATATAATACGATATATTATAAGAAAATGATTTAAGGTAGAAATTAGGGTTATATTTCACTAATTTATAATTATTATACCTTATAATTATTTGACTACAATTAAATATAGGGTTTGTGTTTTTTTTTGTATTAAAATTACAATACTCATAAATTTTAATTTAATATAAATTTAAAATGATATCTTATTAAATACATCGTACAATTGTCTTTCTTCGTAACTTGTGCTTTATATGTTAGATGGGTACTATTATTATAATTTTAAAATAAATAATATAAAGTAACTATACAGTAATCACATTTCACAGTACTCATCTATTCCAAGAACATGGGTTGTTACTTATTGGGCCTCCAAAATATACTATAGACCCAGTTTCTTAAGTATTAAATATTAAATAGGTTTGGTTCAATATTTAATAAAAATATTAAATATTTTTATCATATTTCAACAGACTTAAAAATTATAAGTTTGGATCAATTCATATTTCAACAATCGATTGCTTTCAAGAATGAACTCATAAAGTCTGATCAATTCATATTAGAAGTAAGAAAATCAAAATATAAAATATTGACATCACTATTGATAATTTATGATACTTAACAATTGACATCACTATTGAGTATTGAAGATGTGCCAAAAGATTTTGGAATCCCAACCGTTGATCTCACTCGTGGACTGCGTTCTAAAACTGGACCAGTTTTGGCCGGTTTGAACATGAATCAGTACAAAACCTGGTCCGATTTAGATCGGTTAGCTTAGTTTGTTAAATTTTTATATCGATTCAAAATTTTGTTTCAATATAAACCGATATGATCAGTTTATTAATTATTATATTTTATAATAATTAATATAATTTATACTAATACTTATTTTACATCTAAACACAAAAAAACTATCACATCAATTATTATTAACTATGGTAGATAAGGTGATGTTATAATATAAAATGATTTATTTAATTATTTATTATATTTTGAATTTTTTTTATATTTATTAATATTTTTAGTTTGTTATTAGATACTTGAAAAAAAACAAATTAAAATATAATTAACATATTTCGAATATTTAAAAACACATCAAACAAAAAAAACGGTTCAAACCGATTCGAGATCAATCTGAACCAGTTTGAACAGAACCGGTAAAAAAATGGTTCGTCTTACCCATCCAATTTTATAAGATAGCTAGTGGATTGGTTAAAATATTAAATTGGGCTTTTTATGACATGGCATTAATTTATTGGTCCACGTTTCGTGCGTGATGTATTCGGAGCAGCTGATGGGTTGTTGCGCTGGACCCATGCGGAAACCCCTAGCTATATAATCGATTTCACAGCGTACCAATTCATTATACCAATGGCGATTCCTCAGAGGCGATCGCAGATCTTGGGCTTTGAGTTTAGTTATGTAGTGCTTGCTTTTTTCATTCTTTTGGGGACATGTGCAGCTGAAGTGTTCTTCGAGGAGCGTTTCGATGGTAAGCAGTTCTAATATATGCGATTGTTTCGTTTAGCATTGTTACATTACTCATTTTTTCTAGGTTTTAGTGGTTTTATATGCAATTATAGGTTCTGGAGTTCTCGATCTGATTATTTAGTAATGGTTAATTGTTTTTGCTCGAGCGAAATGTGTCAATTTCGTCAGATCTGCGATTTTAGTGATCGTTTGTAGTTTAGAAGGAGTTGTGATGTAATTTGCTGTCATCTGTTGTTTAACGGATGTAAGATGTTGCAGATTTGATTATGTATCTTCGTTTTGTACTGTCGATGATATGTGCTACTAGTTAGTGGTGCTTTGATTTATTGTGATTCATGAGCCATATATTGTTTATAGATTGTTTTTCGTGCTATCCTTAATTAGGTGAACTTGTGTTTGGCGGCATTTAGTTTTTGAATTTTTTTACGAATGGTTAAAATTTGATATAGCTTTCTTCTCAAAAAAATCTGTAGCGTTTTCGTGATGGAAGATCCGCTGGACGCTTTTATGCTATATTCTGTTTGTAGCACTTTTTCGATGATTTGAATGAGCGACGAGTCTTAGTTTTCTTCTAGTTTCGAAACTAATTGGTATTGCTGATGTGATCTGTAGCTGGCTGGGAGAGTCGATGGGTCAAATCTGAGTGGAAGAAGGATGAGAACATTGCTGGTGAATGGAACTATACATCTGGCAAGTGGAATGGGGATCCTGAAGACAAAGGTAAATTTTCTTTTGTTGACTAATGTTTTTTGAGGGGTTTATTATCTTACGTTTTAGCATTTTATTTATAAACTCCCTATCGAAGGAATCAACATGAAGAGTATGACCTTAACTCTGTGCAACAATTTAGTAAACATCTCTCTTATCTTGTTATAGGTATCCAGACCAGTGAAGACTATAGGTTTTATGCTATCTCTGCTGAATTTTCTGAATTCAGTAATAAGGATAAGACCCTTGTTTTCCAATTCTCTGTCAAGCACGAACAGAAGCTGGATTGTGGTGGAGGGTACATGAAATTACTGAGTGGTGATGTTGACCAGACAAAATTTGGTGGTGAAACTCCATACAGGTTTGACATCATATAGTTATCCTTAACCAGGATTATTGTTGGTTGCACTGTATCCTGATGGAAGTAGATGTGATCTTTTAAAAAATTCCTGGGTGCAGTATCATGTTTGGACCTGATATTTGCGGATACAGCACCAAAAAAGTCCATGCCATTCTAACTTACAATGGGACAAACCACTTGATGAAGAAGGATGTTCCATGTGAGACTGACCAGCTGACGCATGTCTATACATTTATTCTTCGCCCTGATGCTTCTTATAGTATCCTCATTGACAATGTTGAAAAACAAACTGGTAGCTTGTATTCTGACTGGGATTTGCTTCCTGCTAAACAAATCAAGGATCCTGAAGCCAAAAAGGTTTATTGTTAATTCTAATTTTAAGCAATTTTTATTTATGATGTTTCTGTGTCTATCAGATGTGCGTGTTCTTATTTGAAATTTGATGTGACAGCCTGAAGATTGGGACGATAAAGAGAATATACCTGACCCCGAGGACAAGAAGCCTGAAGTAATGGCTTTAATTTTTTATATGCTGAGTTCGTGCTTGTATTTTTATTGAGAAACTAATCTGTTAGTATGCTGGTAGGGTTATGACGACATACCCAAGGAAATTCCAGATGCTGATGCCAAGAAGGTAACATAATGTCAGATCTGATTTGTTTAATAAGCTGCAAACTTATTTTTGAGTAATATTATTGAGTATTTTCCAGCCCGAAGACTGGGATGATGAGGAGGATGGTGAATGGACTGCTCCAACAATTCCTAACCCGGAGTACAAGGGTCCATGGAAAGCAAAGGTTGATATGCAACCTTTTAGTTTTAACCTGTGATAATATGGATACTAATTGTATACTTCAATTTGCCAGAAAATTAAGAACCCCAACTTTAAGGGCAAGTGGAAGGCTCCCTTGATTGATAACCCTGGTTGGTTTCTTCATCTTTTGCTTATTTTGACTTTCTAGTGGTTATTTAGATATTCAAATTCAATTTATTTATTCCAGATTTCAAGGATGACCCTGATTTGTACGTTTTCCCTCATTTGAAGTATGTTGGCGTGGAGTTGTGGCAGGTGAGCATCTTCTCTACCTCACAGGGTGGTTTTTTTGTTACCCTCCATTCTCTAAGACACTTGAAGTTTGATATTTTATTGGTTGACGGAGTACTTAAAAATGGTGCAGGTGAAATCCGGAACCTTGTTTGACAATATTTTGGTGTCCGATGATCCAGACTATGCTAAGAAGCTAGCTGAGGAGACATGGGGCAAACATAAAGATGTATGAATGTTTTAATAATGTTGCATCCACCCTTTACTTCTCAACATTTTGTTAAATGTCGTAGTTGATTAATGATAACGCAGATTGAGAAGTCTGCTTTCGAAGAAGCAGAAAAGAAGAGGGAAGAGGAGGTATTATTTCCCAACATGGAACCACCACTTGTTTATTTGCACGACATGTTTATTATAAAAACTCACTAATCACTTTCTAACTTCCTCTCCTCGGCATAACACATTTTCAGGAATCAAAGAATGATCCCATTGATTCTGATGTAAGCTATAAATCCATTCAATTATAAGCTACTGTACATAGTATTGTTTATTGCCAATGTCATTACTGTAAGCTTATGTTTTGTAGGCGGAAGACAACGATGATGTTGATGATGATGAAGTTGGTGAAGATGTTACCAAAGATGATCCTCCTACTCACGTAATAAACGCGTCATCAATGCATTTTCATCGTTAAAAGAAGTTTTCAGACATAATTTCTCATTATTATTTGTGTGCAGGACGAACTATAAGGATGGATCACCCAGAGGTATGGTAGTTTTATCAAGACAAATTTGCTCTCTCTGGCTTCTATTTGTGTTCCATTAAAACAGAGTTAATTAGTAATGATTTTGACTGAATTTCTTGTTGCTTTGCGAGTTGTCGTAACAGTAAAGTAGCTTATGACAAAATCAGACATGTTCTTCATTGTGGCCTTGAGAGACAAGAAGTGTTTCATTTAATCTTGAATTAAAATAGAAAATCTCACTCGGCAAGCTTAAGCCAGTAGTTCTTGCTGGATTCGCAAGAAGTTTAACTATTAGATATGCCTAACTTTTCTTAATTTCCTATCTGGAAGAGTGTTTTGGCTACCGGCATCCTCAATAAGTTCATTGGAAGTGTGTGACTGTTGACATGCAACAAGCAAAAAGGCACTAACACTATCATTTGATTTTCTTGTTCTCATATGATATTTCCACTTATGTTATGTAAAAACTACAAATGTTTGGCATCATAGAAATGCCCTACCCTAGTCACATCATACCAATTTGAGCCCTAGAATCATAAGGAGATAAGGATAAGGGAAGTCAATATATAGAAGAAAGATGTGAGTTGTGGATTCTTGTGCCATAAATGATAAAACTACTATTCCATTATACCATACATACATCCACCCCCGACCTTATCTGATTCTTGCATCTACAAATTAATTCATTCTGATTTGTAAGTATTTTGATTAATGAGAAGTTTTATCAATGAATATGAATTAGGACACACTACTCATATTCATAATAATTTAAATTTTACTCGTAGTAGGTATTGTCATACTATTACCTCCCTCGAGTCGTGTGCCATATTATCCAATCAATTAATTCATACATAAAACACATAATATATTCGTTCAAATGTGATCTTTTTTATCTTATAAGACATTAAATTACACTCGTTACATGAAATTGAATAAGAAAATAATTTGAATTTATTTGATAATGAATTTGTAATATAAGCTGGGTAGTTCGGGAACAATTTATGGGGAGAAGATCGTGGGGTCATATCCAATGTTTCTGGACATTTCTTTTTCCGCTTTCTCATACATTATTCTTCACTATAACGTCTTCATACAATTATACTACCATTGCTTTGAATGTCCAATTTTCACTAACTTTTTATTTGTACAATATTGTTAAGGTAAATCGAAACAATCCGTATTTACTTAACTTTTTTCAATGTTTTCAAACCCTTAATTGACAGGTATATCGAACGAGATTAGTCTATCTATATACTGGATCTATATTTAAATAATAAAAGAAATTAAATTATTAACTTATAGAAAAAAACCACAATTTTAAAATAATTCACGATTTATATTGTTATTAACTCAAAAAAAATATAAAAAAATTCTACCAACTAAATATTTTTTTTTCTTTATAAATCAAACAAGTGAAAGATGATTCGCCCCGTTTAAAATGCATACTTGTATATATTTTGTTTAAATATAGGTCAAACAAGCACGTCTACCAAAAATTTAAAATAATTGATTTGTTTAATTTGTACAATTGTATAATCATTATTGTTATAACAAAAAATAATTTAATGACCGTTAAGATATTACATTGTTGAAATTATAATGTCTTACATAAACTATGACATTAGTATATGCAGGTGTATAACGTATAAAGGGAAGAAAATACACTAAATTACAAGTTATTTACTATGTTATCTATTACCTCTTATAAACCAATTTGAATTAATCACAAATCCAATGTGCGATAATTTAATATTTCAACACACCATTCAAATCTAAATATATGACAATTTTGAATTTGTAAATCACATGAATTGAACTTTCTCAACATTAATAATCATGATTTTGATCGAATAAGCGTTGATATCATATTGAAATCATAAAGTTTGATCGAAATGATAACAATAATATACACATATATAACATAATAATTGATTAAATCACTCTGTAAAATATTTAAACGTATTATTTACTATGAATCTATGATACTCATTCTTTCTTAAAAACCAATCTATATTTTATTACAAATCAAACATGGGATAATTTGATATTAAACGTGAGTACGATTTGATTAAAAGTAAGAATATAAACTAAATTTGAGAATTATTTAGTAAATAATAGTATTTTTTGTATTAATGATAAATAAAAAAGAAATCCTTAGGTTTCTATTTTTATAAGAAAGGGGCGGTGAAGAGTGGCGTTTTCTTACAGGTTTTTCTGAAGTCTGACACCTGTCATGTGGGTGGGGTCCATCTATTTTGAAATCTTCAAATAAATTAGGGCTAGTAGGGTTAGGTTTAGGTGTGGTGGGGTATCTTGAATTTGATACCCTTCTTCAATTTACTCTATTGCCCTTGCCCCCAACTCTAATGGTTAACGATAATAATAAGATATAATTTTATATACCAAAGTTGCAAGAATATCAATTTAATCACAAAAGCTACGCATAACATAATTTAATGTAAAGCTTATAATTAGCAAAAAAGTAAACATATGAATACAAGTAGTAGATTTGTTTAAATATGATGATATCGTGATGGTTACACATGCCATCCTTATAAGACATTTGGATGAGTAAATATTATCATTGATTATATATGAGAACGAAACGATCGAAGATAGAGTCTTCAATCCCTAAATTTTTACATTTTTGGTAAAATTGTTTTTCATAATTTGTAATAACATATTTTGTTATCGAAAAGTTTCAGCAGAATTGGTCTTAAAAGCTTACAAAAATTTGCAAATCATAGTCAGGAAATTGGCAAAATAGTCAGGAAATTTAATTTTGGCTGAGATTCTCATTTGACAATATTGAAACATTTGTCAAAACTTAGAAAATATTGATATCAATTTTAATATATTCATATTTTGGGATCAAAATTGTTACCATCGTAAAACTTTGTAACCAATATTATGAAATTATAGAGACCAAATTTACATCTATCTTTATAAATATAGTGAATATATAACATTTGTAGAAGAGAGCAAGGTGCCAATAATCAAAGTTTGTTTATAAAATAGGGTAATATGAAATTGCAAATTGAGCATTTCGAAATTGAGTGATATTTGATTGTATAAAATAGAATAGAAATCCTGATATTAAAATATTTATTGGGTAATGTTATTATTAATTATATTATAATATTGGTATTATTTATATGGGATGCACCGCGCCCACTTGGTCAGGTCAGGCAAGTGAATAGTAAATACCGAGGGCCAGGCCCAGGTTCAGGGTCAGGGTCAAGGCTGCTATTCATAAAACATTCTTTTCACGGTAGACATAACATTTTACCCTACAAATTCATTTCCTCCCCCGGTGCAAATGAATCTGAATATATTCGAGTTCGAATTCATAACAAATAAATTCGATTCTCAAGCCATAACATTATAATATTTGTACATCTTACTAATATATATATATATTATTTAATTAATGGACGATATGATATTTAAAAAACTCATACTTTGTATGATTTGATAAAATTGGTTTCTAATGTTTCTTAATTTTAGCAAATCTAGTTTCTAAGTTTTTAAAATACAAACTAGTCACCATACTTTAACATTTTAGTATGTTGTGGTCAGAAAACCATAGGTATCAATAGTCGTCCTATTTGTAATAAAACGAACTCGTTTTGATTTGTTTAGATTGTGAAACGATTGTAAATAAAGAAGAAGCAAGTAACACATCGATTTTAACGTGGAAAACCCCTAAAAAATGAGAAAAAACTACCTGACTAAGAGCCGGAAATACTCTTAGCTGATATATTGATAAACAGTTCATCTTACAAACGTTGATGGCTTATGAAATGACTAAGGTAAAATAAGAATGCGCTAGAGGAAGAACTAGCAAAGTAAAGGCTAATTCGCGCGTCCAAAAGGTTTTCTTGAGCTTGTCATTAAGTCATGTATTTATAGAGGGGAAAACGCGTGTGAATTATGCTTTATAACCGCATCTGACAAAATCGTTTTCTCATAGCAGAAAACGTGAGTGAGTCCGAAGTGCAGACTGTGTGATCGGATCCGAAGCGTGGGAATCGTGCGTGTGCCCGCGGCTTGAAGTAATGAATAACACCTAACTCTAATCTTCGAATCTGATTGTTGGTTATTGGACATGTATATTTCCTTAATTCAAGTGGACCTTCGAGCCTGCCATCTTTATTGAGTTAAGTCATTATTGGATGTTGGATCTGAAGCCTTTAGGTTCGATTTCCGTGCTTGGACCAGTCCAGAACAGCTTGGATCTCCTCCAGTTCGGGGTACCGGATTCCGAAATCCTCATCATAGTAAAAATAGTTCTCATACTTTGTAAATTTAGAAAAAACTTGTCATCAAAGTTTAATGCGCATGTTAAAATTGTTAATTAAAGTTTGATGATTAGTTTTGCTGTAGGTTGATAGAATGTGTTAAATTTGGGAAATCTTAGATAGTGTGTTTTGCCAAACAAAAGTATGTGATTACGAATGACAAATTAAAGTTTGTGAAATAAATTTGGCAAAATCGACAAAATTTGGTAAACCGAACATCTCTCTCTTTATTATTTAAAATTAATTTAAACTTGAGCCAAACTCGAACATCTATCGAATCATATTTTTTAAAGTTTTAAAACCAGAGCGTAATCTCTAGCCAAACCCGAACATTACAAACAAATAGGTTCGTCTCGATTGTATCCGTGTACAATTCTACCAACAATATACAAACCCTAATTTTACTATTGCACCATTATGATACAATTTATTTTTATGAATTCAATTAGTATGTGTTAAATATATTAATTTTAAAAATATATTTTGATTTTACATTATCTGGAGTTTAAGATAAAGTTTGATGTTCTTTCCACTTTCTTCCTAATTCTATGAAATTTAAGATTTTGAAACTACACTTTAAATATATCGATCAAATAACAATAACGATTATTTATCATTGACTCCTTAAAATTATTATTTAAAAATTTAATTTTATTCTAAAAACTAAATCGATGTAATATTCTCAAATATGGTTCGTACAATAGGTTAAATTCTTATGAATTCATCGAATTGCTATTAAACATTTTTTATAAAATGAAATTACAAATAAAGTTGATCTATAGTTTTAAGCTATGTTTTTAAATCGCGGCTGAACCAGTTCGACCGTAAATCGAGTATTTCAAGGTCCGGTTCGAAATTAACTGCTATAGTTTTGCATTTTTTATTTTTCAATTGATACGATAATTTAATATTATTTTATTTTATTTTTTTAATATCTTTTTCTTTATTTCAATTTAAATTATTTACGGATATTCATAATTTATAAAATAATTTCAATTATTTGTTACAAAATTTTTATGAATTTGTTTCATTTTCATATGATGAAGTTCTATTTTATATTTACTTTATCGAGTAACACAATAATTTATTGATCTTATGAAAATTATTATATAATTAAATATTTTGAAAGTTTTATGGATCAAATTGGTTTGAATCGGATACTAGTGAACTAGATATTTTTCGGTTCGATAAAAATAACCGATTTAAAAACATAGGCTTAAAGAGATGGGGATTTGGTTCAATTAATTTATATGTTGATTAAATTACTGGGAGCAAAGTTTTGGAATGAATGATTAGGAGTTTCTATTTATATATATATTAAGGTTCTTGGTGGTTTTTTCTATTACATTTCGCTGTTCCTTGTGCTCTTTCTCTTCTACTCTAGTTGCCCATTCCATTGACTCCATTAACGCCGTTAATTCCTTCTTCTACTTGTCCGTTTGGGACCAGCCATGGATATTGACTTCTTCAAGTCAGGAGCTCCAGACGATGACGATGATCAAATGGAAATGATGTTTCTCCAAATGGGCAAGCTTCCCGATTTCTCCGCCATCGAACAAGATTTCTCTAGCAATCATCCCACTCAAACATTAACCCAAAACTCCAACATTAATTTCTCCGGCGACCCATCATTCTTCTTACAGGACGCCGGAGAAAATACAGGCGGCGGTGAGTATTCTGGGAAAAGAAATTCCATGGCGGCGATGAGAGAAATGATATTCAGAATCGCAGCTATGCAGCCTATTAACATTGACCCTGAATCAGTTAAACCGCCTAAGAGAAGGAATGTTAAGATCTCTACTGATCCACAGAGCGTGGCGGCGCGCCACCGCAGGGAGAGAATCAGTGAGAGGATCCGTATTTTACAGAGGCTTGTTCCCGGTGGAACTAAAATGGATACAGCGTCTATGCTTGATGAAGCTATTCATTATGTGAAGTTTCTCAAGAACCAAGTTCAGTCTTTAGAAAGAGTTGCGGCTAATCGGGCGGCGCCTTCCATCGGAAACTTTTTTCCGGTCGACGGAAAAGGTCACCATTTCCATCAATCAAACGCTGCTGATTCAAATTGGATGATTAATTGAATTGATAGACAAGTTTGTTTTGTTTTGTATTGTTGTTTGTATAATTAATAACTATATTTAATCCTTTTTAGTAAATAAGATGGAAGAGACCTTTTGCTAATCATTGCCAATTAAGTTGGATATTGTTTTTAATTACTGTTTAAAAAGATAATTATAAAAGAATGTTAAATATTATGCAATATCTTTATACAATTGTAATATTAGGATAATAATTATTAAATCTTTTTAAATATAATACTTAATAGTATGAACATAAAACATATATTGTTCTAATAGCTTATATTTATAATTGTTTGTTCAAATTTAAATACAAACATTATTCAAATATTAAAATTCGTACGAACAAGAACATGTTAATGAACATTTGAATATTTTGTACCATATACGTACGAATACATATGATTTAATCCAAACATGAACTCGAAAAATTCAAATATAAATAAATATAAATACAAATACAAACATTAACAAAATATTAACAATATGAACAACGTTCAACAAGTTTTTTGAATTATAATATTAATTAATATAAAAAATTGAAACTCAACTCATTCACTAGCCACTAATATCGTCCGATATACTAGACATACCATCACATATTGAAATAGAATTTTGAATCAGTATGAGAAGTAGATCAAACGTTTCGATCCTATAATTATTTGATTAAAATAATAAAATATTAAATGGAATAAAATTAAAAGAAAAACAAAATTAGAGCATATAAAACATTTTTAATATGACTGTTGCTTTAATTAGAAAAAAAAACAACACTGATTATGATGCTACAGCTACAGCCTTCCTCAGTCCCGATGTCCTTGTATAAATCAAATACATGTCCTTTTATCTTTTCTGTACCCCATCTAACCTATTTTTAATTTCACATATATTCAAATTTAGTATTTGATCGATATTTAAATAAAATAATAATCGATGTGGGTTTTAAACAGGTCACATTTTATCGGATAAAATTGTTTTATTTAAATAAATATATTAAGTTTGTAGAATTTTTTATTCTTATTATTTTGAAATAAGAATAATAATTGAGAATTAGTTGGTTAAAATATTTTTATTTTCTATAAATTAATAATTTATTTTATTTTATTATTTTAATACAAATATGTTCAATATAGATTCTGTATACCGATTTTTAAAACATGGGCTACATATTTTTATTGTTAAAACTCCATTAAGATAATCATTTACAAAACAACTAAATTACGAGATCAAATACATAATTTTCTCATTAACTAATAGTAGAAGAAGTTATTTTATTATTTCCATTAAGATTTGATAAATAAATAACCTATTTAATATTAATTATATTTATTATATTTTCAAATGTGTTTAAATTTTGAATAATATAAATAAAACAGTAATAGGGCTAATATATCAAAAATAAAAATAATAAGAATATATATTATTCCATGAGTTATACAATTGATATTGAAATTGAAAAATCGGGGAAACATAATATTGAGGGGTTCAATCTTAATTACCTTAAAAGAGACATCCCAAAATCTATTATGTTTAATAAAAAATAATTATTATTGAAATGCAGATTCAATTCAATTATTGAGTTGAGATTGGTCACCTGGATCTAGACATATGAGGGTAATTTAGTAATTATGAAGTGAGTTGCAGCAAATGCCACGAGATATCCACGTGAATGACTGACCAGGTGTGGGACCCGGTTTAACCACAGCACTCCACGCACGCCACCGCCACGTGACTAAACGCTTCTAAGTTTTAATGGCCAGGCCTGGGTAATTTCAAGACATACAATTTAATTAATAAATAATATCCGGCTTGGCCTGTCATTAAATATAATTTTCCGATGTGGGACGGATTCCTTTGATTTTTCATTTAATAGTAAATAGTAAATACTATTATTTTAAAAAGAAATAAAGTTACAAACATAACTAATACAAAACCCATGTGAGAAATCCAGAAATTTGAACGCATATATCTATTATCTTCCCTTCAATTAATAATAGTAATAATAAATTATATTTTTAATTTAAAAACAAATTAGTGTTATTATCAATTTTAGTCAAAATTATCCTTATTGTTTGTTTTATACGTTTTATATCATATTTTCGATATCTCATAGTTAGTCCACATAAGATAAAGTTTTAGTTTATTTTTCAAATTTAGATAATTTTTAATTTGAGTTATTACAGTAAAAATATGCATCATTAATAAAATAAATTACTTGAATTGGGAAATCTTATAATCTAATAATTTAATATGGTTATAAATATCATTACATAACATAAAACATATCAAAATTATTTGGGTTAATTTCAGCAATAAAGATTAAAATTAACACTAACACTAAATTGAGATACTTAATTCGTAATGTTTTTAGAAAGGGTATTTAAATCGCGAATTTACAGAAATTTAGAGAATTAAAAAATAATATTAATCCTAATTAACACAGTGTGCATTACTAGAATACTCGATAAATAAATTATATTTGTTATTTTTCAATATATGAAATTATAATCTCATTTAAATCAAGCTATCTCACAAGTTTGATTCGAATATTATAAATAATTAACTAATCAATTCCAATAAATCTGGCTAACTCGTAGTTATATTATTTAGGATTTTCGAAATACAGTGATAAAAAAAAAAAATTGATAAATTTGTCTCATTAATCCATAAACTTCTTGTATTTGCATAGGACTGTCTCCCTTTTTATGAATAATATTACGTATAAAATAAACTGACAATATTACAAAAATAAGTGAAGATATTTTATAACATAGAATTTGAAAAAGCATAATTAGTTTCAATTATGTACGCAAATAATTTGTTATATTAAAGATATAAATACGTAATAATAATAAGAATAAAAACGGTATTGTATTGGTATTTGGTTGGTGGGTGGAGGACAGGTATTGTCTGGGGGCCAGATCCGGCTATTAAAGGAATGGACACGCGTAGGGTTGTGATATTACCACGTGATTTTATAAGACAAGTTGAATGATGTAGGTCCCTCTCGGAAAAGGACAAGTGGAGAAACCCAAAAAAGTCAGTTGTCGGTATGTGCTACGTTCATTGTAACATAGCATTCGTCCCGGCCTACGACACGGATTTATAGGGAGAATAAATTCAATAATTTAATATAATTTTTACTATAAATTATATCAATATTGAATTGATTTGAAGTCTAAGAATAATCAATATTAAGTAATTGATATATTTCTATTATCCAAATACACTTCTTAATTTTCCGTTTGGTCAAAAGCCCATAAACTTAGGAGAAATATATTGTTGCGGAAGTCCCATACTATTATTATTACTAAATAAATAAATGTGAAATAAGACCATAGTTTCATGACTCGGAAATATCATGCCGATGTCCTCAAGCATTCTTTAATAGTATAATATTTTACTAATAAAAAATATTACATCTTGAAAAATAAAAAAACAAAACAATGCAAATGTGAAATTGAGAATTCTATAATTACGATATCATTTTTTGATGCATCATAGTTTTGATAATCTTAATCACTCAAGTTTTATAATAGTAACAATTATAATCTTCAAAGTTTAAATCAGTAAAATAAGTTCTCAAAGTTTAGATTGTATAATCTAATTTACAATCAAATTTTATATATCGATTTTAACACTTTCATAATTAAATTTTTTAAATATTGTACACTTAAGGATTAAATTTATCAAATATTAAACTTTTTGCATGATCTCCTATTTGAAATTGACTCTTCCAAGCATTTGGATAATTCTTCAACTCCCAATGCATACAATCTATACTTCCAAGCATACCGGGAAAGCCACGCATGTCAACCCATTGCAACAATCGTTGCAAATCATGCGACATAGGTCGGTGCAAATACTCTTCGCCAAACACTTCACGTAAACCCTTAACAAAAGCACGAAAGCAAAATATTGATGTATTTTCACCGATTAGAACATATTCATCGACTTGGTCTACTGAACCACCCTAAGCTAACATTCTAATGGCCGCTGTACATTTTTGATGAGTCGACAATGATGTGCGGTCAGCGACGTTTTGAGACAATTGAAAGTAAGGATCATGTGAGACCATAGTCATCATGATTCGCTCGAATACATGTCTTCTCATTCGAAATCGTCGACGAAAAAACTCTGATGTGTAAGTTGGGCGATCACAAAAATAATCGATAATAAGCCGCATATTTCTAGCTTCTCGACCACGTTCAATGTAATGACGTTGTCGACGCCGCTGACGAGGTTGTCTCTTCTTCAGTTTCAGTTGATGAGTCAGTATCCTCTAAGCACTCAAACAATGCATTACGTACATATCCATAAACACGTAAAATTTCGATTACAACAGAGATTATTTTGTCCCCAATGGAACCAAGGCCAAACGGTATAAAAGGATGAAGATTGTCTGTCATTTTTCTTTGCAAGAAAATGTATGAAAGAATTGTAGAGAAATGTTGTAAATTACTTTGTAACTAACATCTTTTATAAACATAAATGACTCTTGGACAAAGGGGAAAGCGAAAGATAATGTCTTGATCTTCTTGGTATTTGGGAGATTCGAAAATAATTGCAACACAACAAAGAAACACGCATATCTATGACATGACTAGTAACAATTCTAATAAATCAAAGACACACCAGGGAAAGTGAAAGATAATGTCTTGATCTTCTTGGTATTTGAGAGATTCGAAAATAATTGCAACACAACAAAGAAACACACATATCTATAGTATGACTAGTCACAATTCTAATAAATTAAAAACACATCTATTCAGCTTTGAACAAAGGGGAAAGTGAAAGATAATGTCTTGATCTTCTTGGTATTTGGGAGATTCGAAAATAAATGCAACACAACAAAGAAACACACATATCTATGACATGACTAGTCACAATTCTAATAAATCAAAGACACACATATTCAGCTTTTGACAAATTGAAAAATGAAAGATAATGTCTTGATCTTCTTGGTATTTTGAAGATTCGAAAATAATTGCAATACAACAAAGAAACACACATATCTATGGCATGACTAGTCACAATTCTAATAAATCTAATACACACCTATTCAGCTTTGGACAAAGGTAAAGTGAAAGATAATGTCTTGATCTTCTTGGTATTTGAGAGATTCGAAAATAATTACAACATAACAAAGAACACACATATCTATAACATGACTAGTCACAATTCTAATAAATCAAACACACACTTATTCAGCTTTGGACAAAGGGGAAAGTGACAGATAATGTCTTGATCTTCTTGGTATTTGAGAGATTCGAAAATAATTGCAACACAACAAAGAAACACACATATCTATGGCATGACTAGTCATAATTCTAATTAATCAAAGACACATATTCAGCTTTGGACAAATGAGAAAGTGAAAGATAATATCTTAATATTCTTGGTATTTGAGAGATTCGAAAATAATTGATATACAACAAATCTTAGTCATGCTTTGATCTTTCTAAATTGTATATAAATATTAGAGTTATATTCATTTTTGTACACAAATTACATCATATTCTATATCTACTTTCCTAGTAAAATCTTCAACGTTCATGGATTCCACTCATCCATTCTCTCACGGATTTACTAGTCACGACGAACTTGAAAGCATTCAACTTGATTCAACAGTGAGAAGTTCCGAACGAGGTAGACAACGGTAGACATCTGAAGAAGAACTCTTAGTCGTTTCAGCATGACTAAATGTGTCTGTGGATCCTATTGTCGGTAATTCTCAAACATCCACGGGATTTTGGACGAGAATTACACATTATTACAACTCCAATATTGTTCGTGGCAAACCCCGTGAATCAGAATCATTCGAAAGAAGTAGACAGATATTAACAAACTTGTTGGGTGATTTTGTGGATTTTATGATGCAGCTTATGCAAGAAAAAGAATCGATTTTACCGAAAACGACTATGTGCAAGAAGCCCATAAATCTAATCAAGAAACACACAAAATAGATTCAAGAATTTCAGCTAAACACTTTACATATGACATTGTTGGAGAGTAATGAAAAACGAGGTAAAGTGGAGATGTCCTATCGATCGTAGAGCAACTAGCGCATCTACCGGAGGAGCAAGCAGTGAGGGAACACAACCTTCATATACTGAACAACGACCGATTGGGAGGAATGCTGCAAAGCGACGTGAAAGGGAAAAAACATCGACTCGAGGTGAGTCCTTGACTCATGCTGAACGACGAGCCCGAAATGAGGTAATTGTAAGTCAATTCACCAATTATGAATCTTCCATACGTGATGTAGAAAGACAACTACGGAACTACAACAAGCAAATAGCGATGTTTAACAAAATACAACTTCTCAATATCAATCCGGCTACACTCGCTCCCGAGCAACAAACACTATATAGTAGCACACTGAATGCTCTAATTCAAGGTTCCACAGATCGATCTACTCCTCCTTCGGTTGGTTCCGATAGTAATGCAAATCAATCACGTAACGATAGTGTTAAACGAAATTCAAACTTAGATGAATGATAGTGATAATTTTAATTTTATTTTCAAAATATTTAATTATCGTTGTTGTATCAGTTTAATTTATTTTGAAAATATTTATTTTAATATTTTTATTATATATATATAATAATATAAATATTAATTTAAAAAAGAAATTATAATAAAAAAATAAAAATGTTGTCAAAGGAGAGAAATTCTCTCCACCGCCCAAATCTTCGAACATACGATCAAAACCATATGCTCATGTAACGTTGACGTGCCCACTATTCGGTCGCCACGTTGACGTCCATATGGGTGCCCGAAACCGTATGGAATAAAGGTGATCTTGTAAAAGTTTGAGATGGAAGACACAATTTTCTCTCTCCTACATCAACGATTTCTTTCAATTACCACCGTATCATTACATTAACAACTTCATTTCTGTCGAGCTTCTATCATATTCAAGTTATTAGCAGCTAATCGATTCAAATAAATCGAGTTAAAATTCAAGCTTTGATCAAACCGTCTCAAAAGGCTCACGAAATGATGGCTCATGATGATGTTCTCTGTAGACCGTGAATTTAACAAGAACTGCATGAATATTCAAAACCACAAATAAGATTATGAATCATTCAAATTATTCAACAAGTTGCATTACTAGCTCCAGGAAAGAGTAATGGAAGTTCTAGAGAAATATGTATTCCTTCTCAAAATTATAAACCTTAAACTCATGAACGCCGAAAAGTTCTATTCGGAGATGGTACGAAAATCGTTATGAGAAATGGAAGTTGAATATAACGAAACTCATCTTTTGGGAGAGAAACAAGCTACCATAAGTGTGTCGAAGCAATGAGAGCTCAGCTAGTTGGAAGGGATCAATCACTATGCTTGATTTCAGAACAAAAAATAACTTCTAATCAAACAGAGAACGAGTAAGGATCACGCATGTAGAAACACATACAGGGATTAGGATCACTTCCACATGCCTAAAATTCCATTTGCGAAAGACTTTAGGCTCTCCCAAACTGAGGATTTACTTTGAGATTCTGCAACTTCATGGTGTTTTTGGTGCATGTTCCTATAGGTAAGAAGATTCATAAAAAATGATACATATTAAAATAACATAATCCTAGATAGGAAGTGCCAGCACACCTTTTTGATCCCTCTGATGCATTTGAATCTTCTGGTATGGATTTAGGCTGCAGTTGTTGTGATGCAAACTTAGATTCCATAACAGCTTTCAGAGTTGCATTGTTTTTAGAAGCCAAGCTGGCTGTAGGTTGGGTTCCATCACTTTTTGATTTATCTTGCTTGAGGAGAAAAGAAAAAGGAACATGTAAAGCTGATATTGAACAAACTCATTCAGCATAAACATCAAAAGAGCAAGAGAACAGCTAACAGGGAAAGAACATGGTCGTGCATGTGAAGAAACATCCATCATATACAATAATGGTACCACGAGCCCCAGAGATAACGAAATAAAAGCTTCAAAATGAATGAGCAAATTTTTGTGAGCATTATTTGGAATCAATCCAAAAACTATTGAACCCTGTGAACCTACCTTCAGATGATAGCCTTTGGACCTGGACTGCCTACTTTCTGCTTTGGGAATTGAAGAGATATTTTCTCTTGGTAACGCTTGATTATAGACATCCCTATTCTCAGGTTCAGTGTTATCAAATGAAGGCATGTTGCATTTGTATTGCAGCTTCTGTATTATCTCTCTAACAACATAATATGACCCACCCGCTTCTTTTTGGGCAAAAGATGGGGTTGGAAACTTTCCAGAATTCATTTCTCTGTACCTGCACAAATTCAAAACTCTTGTCTAAAAAGTTATGCTTATTAGCGTTACACACTTAGGGTGAGTAACTCTGAGCAATCAATGAATGATGACCTACTTTCTGACATAGGTTTCCACTCTAGCTTTGCGCTCATTCCGTGAGATTTTAACTCCAAACTCTCTGCCTTCAACGGTATCGGATGAAGCAGAGGTAGCGTACGACTTCAGGAACCACCGCATCCTTGGACAATGGACCCGGTTGAGTCTCTCAACTAGAACTGCAATGTAACCAAGAACTGTATAAACAAAAATGTAATTATCCTATATCAAAAAGGCTAAATTATCTACTAACACTTGAGCTAAGGGCTAAGTTATGAATGAGCAAACATCTATTTCTAAAAGGAGATCATTGGAAATGAATACTGAATACAAATATGAAAAATTGCACATTTTACCATGATGTTTACGAGAATAGGAAATCTGGATTGCTCTACAATATTCACCCATGGGATACCACCCCTTTTTCGCAAGCGGAATTAAAGTCCTTAAAAGCCTCATCCCCTTAAATTTGGCACAAAAATCAGCAGAGTCAAAATCTACAAAAAAGAAAGATTTTAAGGAATTGCAAAGCGAATGCCATTCGTTTCAACAACGTAATGTAAAAATCACAAACACTGGTCCAGAGATTAAGCAGAATATATTAATAGCAAACAACCACAGTCACAGGACAACTTAAACAAAGATAAAACAATTACGAAACGTCAAACACAAACCGAAGCTAAGTCTCCCAATGAAGTCCGCCGTCACAACCGTTGTGCTGTGAAGAGTGGATTGATCTCAGGTAGGGTTCAGTATCGGATCCGCAGAGCCAGTAAACCCTCAATTGAGCTTGAGCGGGATTTCAGTCATTTTATAGTCGGCCTAGTATAATGTTTACGACCTCGATGTAATTTAACAAAATTACAATTTAAATGAGAAAAATGACGTTTATAATTTTGATAAAAAATTATTAGGTTACATAAAGATGTATAAATTTAATCTCCAAAATGATAAAAAGTTCAATTATTACAATAACAATCTCTAATTTTACACATATTAACAATTTACATCCCCATATTAGATGTGATTCATGTTATAAGTGAATATTAATTTACTAATATAAAAGAAATAAAATCTTCATTAATAATGATTTTGTTTTTGTTTTTGTTTTTGTTTTATAAAGCCATTCTCCTATGCTTTTCTTCATCCATATGATCGAGATTACCAAACGCCCGTTTGACTCCTCTTTAAGCATCTTCTCTTGTTACCCCTCTTTTGCTGCTTCATAATTTCCACAACCTGAACACACAAATCAAAATTTACATGTTTCTCTTTATGGGTTCAAATCTGTTCATTATCACTTCACCTGCTTCTTCTGTATCTCCATTAGCTCCGCCTACACCATCAACAACATTAAAAAACCACACAAAAGAATCATTTTAAATTTCATTAACTACCTGCTTCTTTATCAAAACCTCGTTTGCTTCCTTTAATTTAGCAACTTCTGCTTCCAAATCAACTGTATATGCCTACAGTACATATATCTCAAAATCTCAACCTTTGTGGTTTCTTTATTTGTTAGTGAGTCTATTTACCTGCTTACGAGCACGTGATCTAGCTGCAGATTCCCGGTTCTTAATCATTCTTCTTTGCCTTCTCTCAACTACCTTCTCTAAAGCAACTGTTCTTCTACCTCTTGCATAACTATAAGGAACTGGTGATTGTGTATGTAAATGTTCATCATTGTTTCTAGTAAACCTATTGAAAGGAGATCCTCCTGCAATACTAACTCCATTTAATCCTCTCCCTTCATTACTATTTCCAACTCTAATCGACGATCCATAAGAAACTGAGTTTCCATTGTTAGAAACTCCAGCTTGGTGATAAATGAATCCCGTATTCGAATTGTTGGATAAATTCCCAAAAAACCCGATAGATTCGGGTTTCGTAGCTAACTGAGTTTCCTCTGCTACAACACCAGACATCAACAAAAACTCTTCAAGTGTAGTTTCTCCCAATGTTGGTTCCCTCTGTGTCTGTGTTGATTGCATTTGCATCAAGGTTATGCCTGAATTATTACCATTTTGATCATTCAATAACTCCCTCCAAACTTGATCCACTTTTTTCTGGCTTAAACTTCGACCTAGTTTCATTGATCCTTGTCTCTGTAATAAATCACCAGCACCGCTTGTTGATCCTATGTTATTATTACTCTCTTCTGCACTCCAAACGTTCTTCAGCAACTCATCCATATTTATAGACCCAATCCCACCAACTGAACTTTGAAATCCATCAAAAGTTAATGAATAAAGAGAAGATTCTCTGGACAGGGGGAAAATCCCTGGAGCCCTCTCGTTACCGCTTGTCTCACCCGCCTGTTCTGCCCCAAATCCCTTGTGATTAAAATTGATCCCCATTCCAATTAAGCTTAACCCAGTTCAACAAAGCAAGGATTAACGAATTCAAGACAAAAATCAGAACAATCGATAAGAAGAAAGCAAAAATCCAAAAAGCCCAAATCAAAATTCAGAACAAGAGCACTATTCCCTTAACAAAACATAGTCTAAAGACTGACTATATCAGAGGTAAGGGCGGGGGAGCAAGAAAAGAAGCAGTATACTATAAATGCAAAGAAAAAAACGAGGAAAACAGATACTGTAGTGAAATTTCTCCGTCTGCCTCTACTTTCCAGGCAAGGATTTCTTCGGGATTCTGCCATGTGTCCTCATTCAATAGCTTTAAGCCAAAGATAATCTGTAGGACAATGGAATGTGGGACCAGAGAAGCCATGGATTGACCTTAGATAGTGGTAGGCAGATAAGGGAAATCTGGACCGTCCACGTCTATGAAAGGATCAGCGGCTGGATAATTGATTCTTTGTCGCATTGGACCACTACAAAAATGAGAGGACACGTGTGCAATCCACTCCAGCCGTCCATCATAAAAAATATAAAATGACGGTGGGGTATAATAGTAATAATAAGTCAAATACGAACTTATCTTTAAATATTTATTAAAATTAGATCCACGTGAAACGGACACGTCACTAAATTATTTTTCATTAAAATATATTAATTTTCTAAAGTTGAATTAATTTCATGAGAGAAATTAAATTTTGATATAATATATTTATATCAAAATGCTAATATATTGATAATATATAAATGCAAATTTTGAGTATTAGTTTTAAAAAATTAATAAACACTACAAATACAATATTTATTAATGTTGATTTTGGTCGGATGATAGTACCCCTAAAATTTTATATATTTTATTTAACTTGATATTACTAATATTAGTTAATAATTTCATATGAAAAAAAATCATAGTTAATTTTGATCCTAAAAGATTTTTCAATTTATCTAATTTATTTGATTATTAATGCATAATTTCGCTATACTAAAATTAATAATATTAAATGTAAATACTTAATTTGCGTTATTTTCATATTAAATATGTAAGTTAAAAAATCTCAAAATACCAATATGTCATGTATTTATAATNTGTCATAACCCACCAGTGTTTTCTTCGCCATCAATATCCATAATGCCCAAATCATCACAATTATCATCCTCATTGGTAAATGATTGGTTGCTGCTATGAAAACCTCCAGGTGGGACAAGGACAGGAACTTCAAAGCACAAGAAGTGTGCAAAGAAAGAACTCTACAATTCACAGTCAAAAGATGAAAAATAGTTATGTCAATGTAGAATGTGGAAACATGAGATTCCAAAAGTAACTAAAACCTCATCCACAAGCAATGGAATAAAAATGATTAGCATTTTCGCATATGCCTCAGAGACTGTAGAAGTATCCCCACTTCCAGGACTGTGATTAGATCCTGTGGAACCATCAGGCCAAATAGTTGGATTCTTTGATGCTTTGGTTCCAGCTCGAAGTTCATTTGCGAACTCTCGAGCCTGCATAGCAAATACAAATTTTAATCACTATTTAGTTATTCAAAAGGACAAATATCAACAAAATCAGTATTTTCTACTTCTCATGGCGCAGGATCTGCCACATGAATTATTTCACAGATCATGGAAAAGCAGCAGAGGATTTTCTGCTGAAAGGGATCATATATGGAGCAAGAGCAAGTAGGAATCTTATACCATCCACAAAAATTCTACAAGACTGAAAATGAAACTGCCAAAACTATTTTGCAGAGGAAAGGAAATTTTTGCAAAATATAGCTTCATATTGAAGCACTTATGAGATTCTGGGTCATCAAAATATTTGGAATGGTATAGTTGAATTGCGAGATTATGCATACAGTAAATTGTGTAATCCACCATCTGATCTTTATACCTCCATAACATGTGCGGAGGGTTTCCTTAGACAAAATGCACCTCAAGCAAATACACTTACAGATAAGAGACAACAAGTTGCAGAAATATTGCAAATTATCTTTTTACTTACCTCCCGTCGTAAAAGCAGATTCAAAGAGCTGCAATAAGCTTTTCTTAGTGGACCCAAGCAATTTTTGTCTAGATTCTGAAATGAAATCAGTGGGAGAACGATATCATATAAGGAAATAATGATATCACTGGGAATTAACTAGAACATAAAAGATATTGGTACCTTCAAATGCTGCAAAAGACGAGCATATGTCCGGCACTTGTACCGTAAATCAGCATGATCAGGTCTCTTCAGTTGTCCACGCTGATGCAGATAAATTATTAAAAACTACTCTTTTCATGGAAATTAATGAATATTAATGATGAAATGTCGGTTGATGGAGTACCTGAGAAAAATAACTCTTATCACTTATCATAAAATCCACCAAACGAGCAAAGTAATTAATCAAGAACTCAGATGCTCGTCTAACAAACGTATTTCTCAGCTTTTCAAGTTCAGAACGCTTCTCCCTAACCTGCGATGAGACGTCAATGCAATATCAATTATATCAATATAAGTAACTGTGAAAAAGAGTCTGACTGTTTATAATTACAAAAGAGGCAGGTTTGGTTGCCAGAAACTCACTTTATTCAATTATGACAAGGTAAAAAAAATCAAATGAACCTTTTTCAACTATTTTGCATTGTACCATGCTTCTTAGAAAATTTAAAATCTTGAGCAAAAAAAGGTAGAACAAGAAAGTCCATTGTTGACTCACTGATCTCATGTTTATATAGCAGCCTTCTAACTTTGGAACTTCAAGGCTTCGTATTGCATTGGCAAGCCACTCACATGCCTCTATATTTTGTAGCATGTGAGACTCCTCAAACGAACCCCCAGTAAGACATGATGCATACTGTATTGAAAAGTGAAATGAAAAAATAAAGATCACATCACAAGAGCTGTAAGCCAAAATAATACCAAATAAAACCGCAAAAGAATTTATAGCGACAGCATGAAATACTATCAATAAATGCACTTCACTGTTAAATAAACGAAGATGAGGAAAACACCTCAGATGGTATATGTACTCCCTCAAGAAGCTTGACAAGCTCCTCAATTAATGATATGTTGTTAATTGACTGAATTTCTAGCTTGTTGTTCCGTGTTTCGATCTGAACATACAAAGAAAAATTTATATTGTTTTCAGTGTATCAAAGTAAGCTATACACATTTTCAAGGAAAGAACTTGTAAGATACACTCCACAGAAGCAGAAAAGGGAACCAACAAAAATGTGGTATGCTTCTGGATTTTTAACAAAAAGAAGCAAAATGTTCTGATCTATACCGATTCTATGTCCTCTCGCATGTATTGCAATTTCAAATTGAAAATTCCCAGCCATTCATCCATCTCTTCGACACAGTTTATAGCCGAATCAAGCCCTTCTAATACCTGCAGACACAGGACCTAATTTTTAATATGAAAAATGTCATATCCAATTGCAATGCTAAGGGTAGATAGCGTGAAGTTAGAAGAAGCATTATTGCATCAAAGAAGGAATACAAGGAAGTTTCAAATGGAAAAAAATGAAATGAAGGAGAGTGAAAAAACTATATGACCTCATACCTCATTTATAACAGGCTCATTCTCCAGAATTGAGTGCACGTTTGCTGCTTCTAATGCTTGAAGTTCCCTCCTCAAACGCTCAGAAAATGCTTCTGCCTCACCAATACCCATGACATAACTGTGAATAGTAACTTTCCGCATTAATTATTGAACCAAGTCACAGAAAACACAGTGACTACAAGAATATCGTAAGTGGTGAAAGAATGTGTTTGACTATTGGTTAAGAATTTCAATAACCAAACCTAAATATGCTTCCTAAGATTGTTTGCAAGTATATTTTACAAATTAGATGGGAAGTTTAGCATTGACAAAACAGCAGATAATTCTTGAAGTGGAATAATTATATTTCATGAATTTTTATTAAATCTATTGAGCGTCAATTAGTCGCAAGTTTAGTATTTAAAAAACATCAGCAACTACACAAGTCACAATTTAGTTATCCTGTGCCTAAGCACATAAGATCGTAAATGCTTATCTTCCAAAAATTCCTTACTCATTTAATAAAACTATGTTTAAAACCATATACCATAATTTGCAAAAAACCCTACAAAACTAGCACAGTGACCTCAGAAAACTACAAGGCCAAGGCGCTTACGAGCCTAAAAGAGCCTCCATTTGTTCTTCCTCCAATTCAGATACTAAGTCTCTTTCAACAGTCAATTTCATGTCACCATCTGCAACAGTGGGCATAACTGGGCCATCTTTATGATCTCCAAGTTTCTTTGAAGTAGCTGTTGTGTTTTCCTATCAATGTTATAAGCGCCAATAATTTTTATTTCCCTTGCAGATTCATAATAAAAAAGAATCAAATAATCATACAAAATCTGGAAATTCATCAAAGCAATATTTTTATATATTTTTCCAAAATAAAAGCTGCAAGACGAAAAAACAGAATCATATAACCATGTACCTTAGCCCAGAGAGCCATCTCAACAACATCCACTCCAACAACTTTCGGAAGGTGCCCAAGCACATCCTTGCAGATCTTCAAGATAGAAATAAAAAGGTGGTTCCTATGGAAGAACCAAAAGTAAATAATACAAAAAGCCACTCCATAACTCCATTAGATGGATTAAAAGATAAGAACATACCTATCATTGATATTGCGCAATGTCCACTGAGGGAGGGAAAGGCTTTGGCTCCTAAAGTTATCAAACCCCTAGAGAGACGTATTAAACACTCAGGCATACACCTTAAAATCGGGGCTGATCATGAAAATGTAAAGGAAATCCATCGTTAACACAAAGAAATTCATGAGCGATACCAGAACGAAAGTGCATCCAGTAGGATCATTTGTAACAACTTCGACTTTTGAGAGATGCTTCAGCTTGTATAATTTTGCAGGCTACAGGAAATAGGCATTTATGAAATGGTAATAAGTGAAAATATATAAACATGCATAACACCAACAAAAACATTAAAAATATATTGTATTCAAGAAATAAACGGTATGTAACTGTTTTAGTTCACATTATGTTTAATCCTATATCAATAAGGTTGAACATATAATGTCAAACTGCATTTCTAAATGAGATCCTATTTCTAAACTTTCTGTGTTGTAGAAGTTGAGAAGCCAATGCCAAGTATTTATTTCTCTTAAATGAAAGACACTCAGTAATACATGATATGGCATTAACCTGTAGAACACCTCCAGTAGAATATTTTAAAACTCTGAGAAATGCTTCCGTAGTTTGACCCTTTGCCTTTACTGAAAGCCAATTGAAAAGAAGATTGTGAAAGAGCCTCCATGGAGCAAAAGAAAATCAGAAAGCTAACAAGAAAGTGCCACAGAAATTTTTGACTCCTCCATACTGCAGGATCATATCTGAAGAATATGTATTGAAAAAAAGTAAAGCATCACTCTTACAACTCCAATGGAAAAGAAAAGAGAGATATCTGGAGTCACCGTAGGCTCTACCCCAACGCTATCTTGATTCGATACCATCTAAAAAGCATCATACAGTAAAATATTCATAGAAAGCGAATATGTTCCCCTCAATCAATAAGTTCTTATAGAAATTGCCGGTCCTAATGAGCCATAACTAGGCATATTCCAAATCAGAAATTAAACAACCTCAAAGAACTACAAAGCTCAACTTCCTCAGAAATCCTAATTCCCAAGTAGAAGTTGCAATCATAATTATCCATAAAAAACACCCCAACGGAAGAAATAAAGTCAATTAAAACATGCATATAAAAATAAACTAACTACGCACGCGAAATGGCAAGAACACGAGGCTTAGCCATGTGACCATGCCCCAATCTGCTGGCCTTGCCCAAAACACCGCTGGTCTTGGCAACTCTTACAGCCAAAATAACATCCTGATCAGCAGCATCGATCGCCGCCTTAGAAGCCCGCCTGAGCTCGTCATCGTCGGTGCTAAAATTCGACATCAGCGACGACGCACCAAAAGATACTACCGTCTTACTGAAGTCAAACAAGGTGCAGCAAGAACTCGTGGCCGTTAAGATTTATTTAAGCAGAAGAGCATACGACGTCGTCTTGAAATGCACATTTTCCTATTTTCTGCGGGTCTTGTTTGGTCATTCTATTGCCTCCTTTCATTGGGCCCACCTATTTCTTACAACTAAATTTAAATTAAATGTATTTTTCCAATTGAAAAAATTATATAATTAACCTCCAAATTTAGTAGCTATATAAATGATATCTTCTTCAATTTTCGAAATTGTAAAAATGATATTTAAAGTTATCAATATCGTTTGTTTTTTACCCATAACATTTTAACACTCGGTTTTCCGTAAGTTGAAAATTGTTTGAAAATTCATAACAAAGTACATAAATAAGATCCGTTTGAAAAATTATACAAAAATTAGTCTTGATGTTCGAGAATTGTGCATGAAATATCAAAATTTACGAGTTCATTAAAGTACTAATGATAGACGATATTGAAAACTTGATGTGTGTTATGTGCATTTAATTGAAGTTAGATGGCTAAAAATGCATATTTTTGTTCAAAAAATGTACCATATTTGCAATTTCGTAACTTGGAGAGGATACCATTTACACAGCCCGTAAATTGAGGGGCCATGGGCAAAAATCATCCTTTTCCAATTCCCAAACATTTTATTTAACACGTCAAATTATGTTTTTAACTTTTGATTTTTAGGACAAATTAATTGTTTTTTATAAAAAACAAAGATTAACATTAATAGAATAATTAACTAGACCATTTATTTCACATTGGATTAGGGATCAAAATTAATCAACGATCAAAACTAAAATCTGTCAATTCGTATGGGTTTATCATTCTCAACAATCATCGAGTTAGAAATTAATTGACAACGTGTTAATCCATCACAATAATCTTACAATATTAACCCTAATAGTAAAAAATAAATTTAAAAATATTAGCTAAATACATTGACTCTACAATAATATCCTATTGTTTTTAAGAAGAATTGAATAATATCCTACAATATTATTTTCATAAGAGGTCAATGAGCTTGATCTAATATATTAAGAAGTATTTTCATTTAAAATTTATTTTTTTATTTATATTATTACGAAAAATGACTTTGATTTTAAATTGTTCCAAAAGTAAGTAAATAAGAAGTGATATACAACTTCACGATAAAAACTATATGCAATAGATGAAATATTTTTATAATTATTTAATAATTAATAAGCTTCGAAATCCCTAATCGAGAGGTGCCTCATATTTGGGAGATTCTCAGANGAAAGTGCCACAGAAATTTTTGACTCCTCCATACTGCAGGATCATATCTGAAGAATATGTATTGAAAAAAAGTAAAGCATCACTCTTACAACTCCAATGGAAAAGAAAAGAGAGATATCTGGAGTCACCGTAGGCTCTACCCCAACGCTATCTTGATTCGATACCATCTAAAAAGCATCATACAGTAAAATATTCATAGAAAGCGAATATGTTCCCCTCAATCAATAAGTTCTTATAGAAATTGCCGGTCCTAATGAGCCATAACTAGGCATATTCCAAATCAGAAATTAAACAACCTCAAAGAACTACAAAGCTCAACTTCCTCAGAAATCCTAATTCCCAAGTAGAAGTTGCAATCATAATTATCCATAAAAAACACCCCAACGGAAGAAATAAAGTCAATTAAAACATGCATATAAAAATAAACTAACTACGCACGCGAAATGGCAAGAACACGAGGCTTAGCCATGTGACCATGCCCCAATCTGCTGGCCTTGCCCAAAACACCGCTGGTCTTGGCAACTCTTACAGCCAAAATAACATCCTGATCAGCAGCATCGATCGCCGCCTTAGAAGCCCGCCGGAGCTCGTCATCGTCAGTGCTAAAATTCGACATCACCGACGACGCACCAAAAGATACTACCGTCCTACTGAAGTCAAACAAGGTGCAGCAAGAACTCGTGGCCGTTAAGATTTATGTAAGAGAAGAGCATACGACGTCGTCTTGAAATGCACATTTTCCTATTTTCTGTGGGTCTTGTTTGGTCATTCTATCGCCTCCTTTCATTGGGCCCACCTCTTTCTTACAACTAAATTTAAATTAAATGTATTTTTCCAATTCAAAAAATTGAATAATTAACTTCAAACTTACGAGTTGTTTAAAGAATATGTCTTTTAACTTTCGAAATTGTAAGAATGATATTTAAAGTTATTAATACCGTTTATTTTTTATCCTTTACATTTTAGCACCTGGTTTTCCGTAAGTTGAAAACCGTTTGAAAATCCATCAAAGTACATAAATAAGATCTGTTTGAAAAATTATACAAAAATTAACATTAATGTTCGAGAATTGTGCATGAAATACCAAAATTTACGAGTTCATTAAAGTACCAATAATAAACGGTATTGAAAATTTGAGATGTCTTATATACGTTTAATTGAAGTTGGAGGGCTAAAAATACATATTTTTGTTCAAAAAATGTATCATATTTGCAATTTCGTAACTTGGAACGCATATCATTTACATAACCCATAAGTTAGGGGGCCGTGGGCAAAAATCACCATTTTCCAATTCCCAAACATTTTATTTAACACGTCAAATTATGTTTTTGACTTTTGAATTTTAGGACAAATTAATTGTTTTTTTTATAAAAAACATAGATTAACATTAATAGAATGATTAACTAGACCATTTATCTCACATTGGATTATGGATCAAAATTAATCAACGATCAAAACTAAAATATGTCAATTCGTATGGGTTTATCATTCTCAACAATCATCGAGTTAGAAATTAATTGACAACGTGTTAATCCATCACAATAATCTTACAATATTAACACTAATAGTAAAAAATAAATTTAAAAATATTAGCTAAACACATTGACTCCTCCCAATCAACCCTTTGTGGTCGTCGATTGATTTTTTCACCCAATCCATAGATTTATTTTTTTGAATTATTAAGTTGAAATGAAATAATAAAATAAATAAATAGAAAATTAGAGATTACCCATTTAAATATTGTATATTTTAGCATACATAAGTTGTTGAATCAACTTTTGTGAAAGGTTATATCTTTTAGTATAATAACTTAATTCGTATTATATATACTAATAATGTTTCCTATATATATGTGGAAAAGTTTATTTTGTTCATTTTCCGTCTTATCTTATTGTTTTTAAGAAGAATTGAATAATATCCTACAATATTATTTTCATAAGAGGTCAATGAGCTTGATCTAATATATTAAGAAGTATTTTCATTTTCATTTATTTTTTTATTTATATTATTACGAAAAATGACTTTGATTTTAAATTGTTCCAAAAGTAAGTAAATAAGAAGTGATATACAACTTCACCATAAAAACTATATGCAATAGATGAAATATTTTTATAATTATTTAATAATTAATAAGCTTCGAAATCCCTAATCGAGAGGTGCCTCATATTTGGGAGATTCTCAGAGTGCCTGAGTTCCAAAGTCAGGGAAACTTCCCTACCACCGCCGTCGCCAATTTGCTCCGGCGGAAAGCACCGCGACATGTCGGCCAATGCTCCGCCGCTTACAGCCCCCTCCGATAAGTCGTTTTCTATTGGTGCATTGATATTTGAAGAAGGATCGTTTGGATTTTGTGCATGGTCCCCAGACGCATCTTGCTGTTGTACCTCGTGCAGTTCTTGCTGGTACATTTCTTCCACCATGGGCTTCCAGAGACGAACCCTAGCATTTATGAACCAATTTGATACCTGGGACAGGAAGATTTATGGCCATTCAGGGGTAGGTAGATATAATGAATTTCACCTCATTCACCATTCAATGAAACCCAAATCTTATAGTAATATAACAAGAAGCTAAAATTTGATTTCCCTTTCAGTAAACCTGATTTTTTGATAAACCAGTCTGCCTTGACAGCAAATGCTTGTCAGCTTCACTTGGGTACCTGCATTTCAAATTGTTTAAACTTGTGTTGATTAAAGGTGAAGAATTAAGGAGCCTCACGGGTGAAGAAAGTGTTCGAAAAGCCAGGATCTTAATATATTGACGCTCCGATCAGGTAAGCCTCTCTGTGGACGCCATGATTCTGGGTCAAGGACAGCCATTTGTTGGAGTGATTTCTGCTGCCTGTATTTCTGTTCAAGCATTTTCAATCGTGGGGTTTCGCCTTTAGTGAGCCCCCTGCTTCCGGCAACATCTTTTTCACCAAGTAATTGGCAGGCGGATTTAAGCTCAGTGGCAATCGCATCCTTCATGCACCGGAAATGGCGTGACATCGCCTTCTGAGCTAAAGCAGTGTACGGTGCAGCCGCCCCACGGCCAACTACTGAGTCAAACCAGTTTACTAGAGCTTGCATTTGTTCACAGTATCTCATGTATCTCTCTTCCACCTTAAAGAAACAAATGAAAAGAGTAATTAAGCTAAAGAAGAAGATGAATAAGCTGCAGAGAAAAAGGATGCCATTAATGAAACTGTTCCATGATACTATACTGGGAATAGACTAAGTACCTACATATATCTACTGAACGTATCACTGCATGTGAGGCCAAAAACAGAAGAAACTTGACAGGAGGAAGAATCAGGTGTTTTCTCTGAGTAATTAAGCATCATTAATTATGTAAAAAAGCACTGAAATCAATGAAACAATTAACCCAAATCCTATGCTCAAACCCTATAATGGAAGAAGGTTTTCCCTTTTTACAGGTCCATTGTTTGGTGGGAACATTCATGTCAGCCGTTACGGCCACCCGCCGGCTTTCTTATGGACATTATTTCTGAATCAAGTATAAAATTGTAACTGGAGAGAAGAGAAACAAACCTCATCAAGCATGGAAAGAAGCTTGATTTTTCTTCTCTGGTATTCAGTTCTTTCAGAAGGAGACAAAGAGTGACGATCTTTGGAATGTGCTGTTTGTGAAGAAGCTCCATTACCAGAAGCTGAATTAGGGTTTCTATCTTGGCTTTGAAGTTTAAGATTCTTGAATTGTCCTCTACCAACACAGCAGAATTCTTGAAGAAGCTCTTGTGCAGGTCTCAAGTAACGTGAATTTCTCAAAAAACTTGCAAATGAGTAATTTGATAGTCCAATTCCTTGACTACGAAAATACAATTCACCTTGTTCCATGTTCATTTTCTGCAGCTTGTTCGTTGTCTCCATGTTTCTTAAAGAAGATGATAATGACAAAGAAAGACCTTGTCCTTCCAAGACTCTCCCTGATCTCATTCCTCCACCGTCGTCGAAAATCCTTCCGTTGTTCGTCCAACCAAACTGTGATGGACCAATCAAATGATGCCCTTGAAATTGAGGATCTGCTGGATTTTGAACTAGATGGTGAAGGTATGAAGATGAAGAAGACGAAGAATCTTTGATCTGATGATTCATAAAATGAAGCTGACAAAACAAAAGAAACATAAAAAGAGAGAGAAGTGAGAGATTTAAAGATACAAAAGAATCAATTTTGCTAGAATTCTACAGAATCGCATGAATTACTGCTATCTCGTTTCTGCTTTTCTGCTACTCACCTCCTCAGCAACACCATTAACTCCAACTGACATATGCTGTTTTTGCGACCAACGGTAACTCGGCTGGATCTGATTCTCATCTACCATACTTGAACCTTCCCCCGCCGTCTTCTGCCATACAAACTCCCCGAGCATCCCGCCGGTTTCAAATCCCACCGCCGTGGGATGTCCGGTAAAACCTGCCTGTGCAGGCAAGGGCTCCAAATCCAATTCTTGATCTTTCATGATCCACTCTCCTTGTCTATTCATTTCTAAATACAAAGTTTCTTGAACAATCACTTTTATAGAAGAAACATCGTTTTCTCCAAATGAAGCGTAAGAATCAGAATTCAACGATGATCATCTCTGCTTGATATGTCTAAACTGAAACACAAGCAGCAGCGTCATGGAATCTCGGGGACGGGGTTTCTGAATCAGACAAAGAAGAAGAGATAATGAAAGCAAATGAAGAAACCCCCTCAAGAAAAAAGAAAGAAAGAAAGACTAGCCAGCCTCTTGCTCTTACCACACTTCACTTTCAATCAACTTTTACTTTATAACAACTATATAGTTAATTTTTATTCATTTTTTAATATTAATAAATTTTTACATTCTGTCAATACTCAAATAAAAAATAAAATCAACAAATATAACATATAGCATTTGTAGATCACAATATAGTTAATTTGTCATATCAAATCTACACTTCTCATCCATATAAATCTAATGAATCCTAATTCTCTAATCAATATAGGACAAATTCAATAGTTTTCATGTGTTGCACTTAAACGACGCTCTCCTACAATTTTTTGCTTGCTAATTTAATCAAAAGATTACCGAAAAACATCGGTTTTAATCCTTCGTAACGAAAACAACTCCACTATCACTAGTTAGAGAGCATTGTAATAAAGGGATAAATTCTCACATTGGAAAAATAATATCAGAAAATCAAACATATAGTATGAGTGAATCATGTTACAATTAATTTATCAATTTTTTTAATATTGTCTCTTACTCTTATGTATGAATTTAAACGATAATTTTTACAAATTTCTACTATCAGAGATGAGCTATCTTCAAGCTTTTTTATCTTTTAAGCTCTTGTATTGAATCCTCTAAGCATCTACAAGATGAAAACCGATAAAATCATCTTTAAATTTCGATACCAATATAAGAATTTCTAGCACCCGATAAAAAGGGGTGAAACGCAAATTTAGTCTCCATAATTTTATGGGTTTTTTTCACAATTTAGCCCCTAAAGTTGTATAATTGTGATAAATGTGATCCAAAATGTATAAAGATGACAAAATTATTCTCAGTAATTTGTAAGGTTTGGTAAAATAAGTTTCCAAAATTTAGTCAGTATAGCATAATTGGTATTTAAAGTTTTTCAGTTTTGACAATTCACATCATGATCCAATTTTACCAATTTGAGTATATAATTTACCAAAAGTTACAAAATCGAATGACTAAACATGTTATTACAAAATATGTGGACAAAATTTGACAATACTATGAAAATTTGGAGACCTAAAAATACGATATTTCGGTATTAAAACTAAAAATATATAGTTTTTTCTAATTTTGTCTACTAGGTTATTAATATGTTGTATTTTTAGGATCAAGTTGATCATTAACTTCAATGAAAATGTGGATGATTTTTCTATCGAACTTGTCGTATTTTGGCTGATTTTGATTGGATTGATTATATTGGATTTTTATTATATAATTTAAAAATAAACAAATTTAGTGGGAAGGGATAGAGAATTATATTATATTATATTATATTATATTAATATTTAAAAAATGTGTCATCAATCAGGATTCCTTCTTGGCTGACGCCTGTGAAGAAAGTGAAACATGTAAATAATTTTAATATTAAAATAATAACCGCAGAACAGAAGAAACACACACAGAGAGACACCAACATGGTATAATAAAAACAAAGCAGCCGTACAGTTCAAAATACAGGAATTACTCGGCAATAATATAAATTTTAATTTACAAAATGTATTTTAGCCATTAATTTGTGTATTTAATATTTTGTATCCGTGTTGCTATACTTTAATTTCACCTTATTCTGGATTAAATTCGTATATTTAAGGTTTAGGGTTAATGATTGAGAAAATTGCATAATTAACCCCCCAACTTACGAGCTGTGTAAAGGGCATGCCCTCCAACTTACAAAATTGCAAGAATGACACCTAAAGTTATCAATACCGTTTTTTTTTACCCCTGACATTTAGCACCCAGTTTTCCGTAAGTTGAAAACCGTTTGAAAACTCATTACAATTGTCCAAAATAGGACCCGTTTGAAAAATTATACAAAAATTACCATTGATGTTCGACAATTGTGCATGAAATATTAAAAATTTACGAGTTCATTAAAGTGTCAATCATAAACGGTATTGAAAACTTGAGGTGTCTTATTTGCATTTAATTGAAGTTGGAGGGCTATAAATGCATATTTTTTATCAAAAAATGTACCATATTTGCAATTTTGTAACTTGGAGGGCATGTCCTTTACACACCCCGTAAGTTGGGGGGCCGTGGGCAAACATCACCCGTTAATGATTCCTTAAAAAACACGTCTAAATAAGTAAAATACAAAATTGAATTAATGATTGTTACAATTCGAGCGGATTAGCGTTCTATTTAGCCAAACCTATTTGATTAAAATAAAAAATGATTAAATAAATTCCATAATTTTGATTGAAGCAATTGGACTATGTGAATAAAAACAATATTATTTATCGAGAAATCATTCAAAATACGACAGTAATTCATTCTCTTTATGTGAAAAATATATAAATAAACTTTTGGCTTTTATGAAAAATGTTATTTTAATGGTTAATTGAGATAATAAATAAATTGATATATATGTGCATGTATTTTGAAAGATCGGTTAGTGATTAACTGTTAGTATTAATCCCACATTAACAAAATAATCCCACTATTGGTACAAAAGTTGTTTAGGGCTAGACTCAAATAAATTCTCCATAATTTAATAATTTTGAAAATAATTCTGTTTAAAGTTTTATAATTATGACAATTGTAATCTCAAAACATAAATATGACAAAATTAGTACTCATATTTTCTGTTTTTTTGCAAAACCAGTTTACAAATTTTAGTATGTACGACATAATTTATCCCCAAAATTTTTAATCTTGGCAACTTAGATCTATGAAAAAATCAAAATTTGGTTATGAAATACCAAATTTGTCAAAACTTTAAAGTTTTACAAATAAATATACCGTTATGAGCAATTTGGATAAAATTTATGAAAACTATTAATTTTTGGAGATTAAATACGTCTTTTTATCGAGTTTTGCTACACAAGTAATTGTATATGTATGTATGTATGCTAGATTTGTGTATTATGAATGAGTCAAAGAGAGAGGGGTGAAAATGTTTGAACATTGGGAGGGGGGATGAGAAGGGGGACCGTGGTCCTCAAATCTTAAATGCTCAATTTCGGTGGAGTGAGAGTGTGGGGGACTACAATTCTACCAAAACAAAGAATCACCCCGCGCGTGTGTGTCTGCACGGGTTCGGGTATGTAAGAAAATCCGATTATATGTTTGAATTGTGAATATTTGATCAATCACTTACGGTTTTGGAACGGATAGAACCTACTATTATTAATATATATATTTCAAATTCCTATTTTATATGAGTAATAATTATATCACCATTCTTTTATATTTTAATATTTTATTTCTTTTTTTTATTCATTATTTCAAAGGAATTGTAGAATATTTAGAAAAATTAGAGAATTTTAAATTGATATAATATTAGTTAGTTTAATATTTTTGCATTTGAACATTATTATACATTTATTTTTTATTTATATTTGATTAACTCACCTAAACGAAAGAGAACAAATTAACATATTGAAGATTTAATTTTGAAATTATATTTGTAGTATTTAGGGTTAATTATATTCTTTTATATTATTATAAATTACAAAAACAAAAAATAAATATATATTAGTGTATCAACAAATTGATAGACTATTCGAAACGAAAACCGATCTACTGTTTCGAATTGGTTTTGGATTAACATTTTAATGATCTGTATCAATCAGATCATATCATCAAAAAGATGTTCGATCCATGCACGTCCTAGTGTGCAACTACCAAAAATCACATCTTTTAATAATTACCATCATAATTATGTTATTAGAAGTATGTTGTGATGTGGTATGTGATTTGCATTATCAAATCATTACTTTTTAAGTACATTAAATAAAAATAAAATTGCAATAAGTTTATCAAATTAATATACAAAATAAAATTATAATACATTTATCGCAAAAAATCAATATTTTCACGCAACGACTAAAACATTAGCTTAGTTTCATTAATTGAAATTATGGTATGCTTATTCTATTGTTATGTATAAACGTATATTAATATTTATACATAAATTAAGATAATGACATTTTAATTTTATTAAACAATTTTAAAAATTCAGGAGCATATCATATATTCGTTTAACCACCATCGTTAATCACATATCATACTATATTTTTTTAATAGTTGATCCAAGCAAACCCAATATTATTATGTGATATTGCTAGGTTTGAGATTAAATGTGATAAAATTATATTAATATGATACGATTATTTAAAATTAAACTTGTTTGGTTTGTAGAATTTGATATGATAATGGGTTTGTTTGGTTAATCTTTTTTAAAATTGCGGTGTGGTGAGGTGTGGGGAGATGTGGTGAGGTGTAGTGAGGTGTGGTGAGATATGATGATCGTGAATTTTTAAGTATGTTTGGTAAAATTGCGATATTATGATCGTGATTTATGTAAAAATACTAATATACCCTTATATATATAAAATAATAAATATAATTATATTATAATTAATATAAGTAAGGGTAAATGAGTCTTTTCCAAAATCACGATGAAGCCAGAGCTGGTTTTAACAGTTGTTATGATATCGTGATTTTTTAACGATTATCACATCGCAATTAACCTTATGTTTTGTGCGCATTAAAAAAATCACGATTTCAACATCTCACCGCACCTCACCGCTGTTTTAATCGGGGTACCAAACAAACCCAGTATATGACAAATGCTGAACAAATTTGTTTGAAATATCTATATAAATTTTAAATAATATGTAAAGACTGGTATACACTTATTCATATGCTGAGTTACAAATTACAAAATCATTTCATATAAAAAACATTAATAATGCATAAAAAATATTCATCGATTAAAAAATATTGGATTAATTCGAGCATAAATAAGACAAACATTATGAATAAAAGATATATTTAAGAAACACTTTACTAATATAATAATCATATTGACCAAAAAATTTCAAAAAAAGCACAACAACTTTAATCATATTTCAAATCTATAAAAAAAATATAGTTGTAATATTTAAATGATGATAAAAAGATACTTTTGAATAAGAATTGTATATGATATAGCATAAATTTATTGTGAGGATAATATAATAATGCATCATTGTTAATTATTTAGATTTCTTTACAAATGTAAATGAGACTTGTAATTGAGTTGTACTAAACATCAATATAAGCAAAGTCAAAGTTTGAAAGATTAGAGTTTTTGTGACCTAAAAAATCATTAGCTAGTCACTTCTTTTCGGGTGATACGTAAACTTTGTCATCATAGTTTTCTATTTTAACAATTTTGGTCCTTTCACTTTGGTAATTATAACAAATTAAATCTATTAACTTTATGTATGCAAAATTAGTCTTCATATTTTCCACATTTGATAAAATTGGTCCTCAATGTTGCATGTATGAGGCAAATTTGGTCCCCGATGTTTGTAATTTGTGCAAGTGAAGTCCTTCAACTTTGGTAACGAGCGATACCAACAAGGAAACGAAAAGAAGAAGACAAAACGATGAAGACATTCGGTGGAGCAGTGGAGACGGAAGAGAAGCGAAGATGAATCTGCGTAACTTCGGCGGAGCAGTGGCAACGGCGAAGATGAGGAGAAGAAAATATGAGACTGCCACATAGAAGAAAATATTAGCTAACGACTGAAAATTACGGCGTTAGGGTTTCGAATGATCTATTTTTCCATTTTCTCAAAATTACAGGGACCAATTTTGCCAATACGTGTAAACTACAAGGAACCTGTTTTGTTCGATTTAATTTAGAGGACTAAATATGAACTTTGAGGACCAATTTTGCCAAATATCAAAAAGTACGGAGACTGAAAACACCATATATAAACTTCGAGAACTAAATTTGTCACAACCATCAAACTATGAGGACTAAGGGCGTCATTTTCTCTTTCTTTTCGGAACCCCAAAACTGATGAATACGTCCATTGGAAGATGATCGTTTTCTTTCGATTTCAACATCTTGTTCACTTGTTGTAAAACTACAAACTTGATGCTTTGATTCATATGCTACCACCAATATATTTTTTTATCATTTCTTTTACTTAAATGTTTTCAATCTGCAAAATCTAGAATTTTTCTTATTCATTTCCATATTGAGAAAATGATTACTTTAGTCCTCATAGTTTACGAATTTTGGCAAATTTGATCATCATATTTTGAAATGACAAATTTAATCTCCATATTTTATATCTTTTCTCTAATTTGATCCTCTAAATTTGTAAAATGTGACTAATTTAATCCTCAAAGTGGTATAATAGGTCCTCAAAGTTTGAGAAGAACAATATCGGTCCTCACAATTTACACATACTAGCAAAATCAGTCCTCAAAGTTCGTAAATTTTGGCAAAATTAGTCCCCAACCAATTTTAACACCGTTAGGGTTAAAAATTGAAAATCGGGCCGATTTTGACATATTTACCTATTTGAATAGAAACATGCAAGAAACCTAATCTAATTTTCACGACAATCTGGAATTTTTGTTCTAAACGGATCGATATAGCGACACGTTTTGTATACCACACAGTGGCGACGACGTATACTAATTATTATGTCGAACGGTGACGATTACATATACTAATTGCACACTCCGAAGACTTAATTTGCCAACTCAAAGTTTGAGATTGAATTTGCCAAATATACCAAAATTAAGGAACTGAAATTGACTATTTAAACTTTGAGGATCTCAATTGCCACAAGTAAGTAACTATGGGGACCAATTATGTCATACACACAAATATTTAAGGATCGATTTTGCCAAATTGTCTAAATTATGTGAACTTGTTTTGCCATGCTAAAACTTTGAGAATTTTAATTGCCAAAATTAGCAAACTATAAGGATTAAATTTGTCAAAACTATGAAACAATGAGGACTAAATATGTCAGTCGTCCTTTCCATATTACCTTTTCAAGAACCTTTATTGGACTCTTAATCATAAAAATTGTATATATTTTATTGTTGTCGATTTTAAAAGGCGATAAAAGTAAGCGATAAATAAATCCACATTATATCATAAACTAAAGGCACAGAGTGATATCAAATCCAAAATTCTAATCACATGAATCGTAAACTAACCATTTTGAATTGAATTCAAAATCATCACAACACGATATCAAATCTTCATTAATCAATGTTAGATTTATATGTAAATAATTATGTGTTCATAAATGTCTTATTTATAAGTTCTATCAAAAGTGATAAAATTAATTCGATTTAAAGTATCCAATACGATTGTTACATTTATTGTGTAAATACTATTGATCTTCTGCTTCTATGATTCATTAAAGTACAAAATCTTAATTGCCGTCTTTAAATATGACAGTGGTCCCCAAATCATACGTACATTTCATATATATTCTCTATCACATCGTAAGAATGACTTAGAAAAAAATCATATAAAGAAGTTCTCCATGAAATACGAATTGATTCGGAAGATTCACCATCGTATTTACGGATCTACTAGAATACTTTGTTTTCTGATGACAACCAATTGATTCTAATGAATATGTTAAGTTGTGTATTTTTACTCTCAATAATTGTAACATACACATCTAAATATAAAACAATATTAAAATATGTCATTTAAATCATAACCAAGTAAGGCTATGAATGGAATATGAAAGTGAAGTATCAAGATATATAATTAGATTTACCTATATTTAGGGTATTATTGGTAAATTATGAGATTTATGATTTATGGACAGATAGAAAATGATATGGTGAATTTGATATATTATGCACACTTCTATTTTGTTTTAATGAATTGATGAGAAAGAATTTGTGTTACAATGACCATAGAAAATGATATCAACTTAACTCATTGTCACGGAATTTTCATAATTAATTTATTCAATTTTTTTTATTTTTAATAAAAAATCCTACTTTTATTCGGGTAACCGGGTCTAATTGACCCACACCCGTGGGTGAACGTGGCAAGATCAGGACCACACTTTTATATTTTTCTGAAAAATATCCATATATACTAATATAAGGTGTCAATGGATTTAATTGTATTAAAATACATCAAATCTATATTCAATCAAAATAAAAAATAAAAAAAACAAAATTTGATCCAAATCCAATAAATATATATATCAAATCTGAATCTTGTTGGATGTATTCATTTAATAGGAATTCATCTAACAAATCTCAAATTTCGGACAACATGCAAATTTCGGACAACATGCAAATTTCGTCCTCAGTTTCATGAATGATAAATTTGGTTCAATACTTTGTAACTTTTGGCAATGTCCCTAAATTTTAGTTTATATGCATAATTGACAATTGAGATTTTCGACCAAAATCAAATTTCGGGGACCATATGTGGTACTTTGAGGATATGATTTATCAAATGTTACAAATTTGAATAACCAAGTTCGCTAAAACCTTAAAACTTAGTTATTAAATATGTTATTACAAATTATGAGACTAAATTTGCTAAAACCATGAAAGTTTTTCAATTTTTCTAATTGAGTTTATCAACCAAAATCAAAATTCAATGATCGGTTTTATCACTTTGGAGATTTCATTTATCAAATACTGCAAATTTTGAGGATCAAATTTGTTAAAACCTTAAAGTTTGAGATTAAATATACCGTTATAAACTATCAAAACAAAATTTGCAAAAATTAAGAATATTATGGTGACACAATTTTCTCATAAAAAATTAAATTTAATTCAATTTAATAAATGTAACTAGAAATTGACTTGATTGATAGATTTAATACTGAGATTTGAATCTAATTGGGCCAAAGTCCAAATGCTGAATTGAACTATGGATTTGAAGTTAAAGGCTTATTCGCTCATTCCGTTCTTGGTGATAACTCTAGCGGCCCACATCCGCCGCTGGAATGGCCGCCGGAGAGTCAGTTGAACGGCTTTCCACCTTCTTGAAATCGGGAGTGTTTCGTCTGGATCAAGCAAATTGTTTCTTTGTTGATCCTGTCCGAATCTTGAACAAGTCGTACACGAGATTTAGGATTTCGCCTTGCGCTTACTACTTCCGCTTCTTCTCCGAATTGAAAATTTCAGTGGAAAATTTAGAGAATGCTACCAAAGTCTCGAGAAAACGTAAAAAACGTGGAAAGGAGATGAAAAAGGAGCAGATTCTCAACTTGCGGGAACAAATGGCGGAGCAACGTCATCGGGTATGTGGTAAATACGTTTATGAGCCGTTGCAGTGGTTCAATTTGTTTTCTATTCAATTAGATTTTCGGTGTTTTTTAAGAATGTTAGAATGGCATTGATGAAGGCTCATGATGCGCTGCTTGATGCCGATAATGATTTGGGCATTTTGCGGAATTTGATGAACAGTGAAGAATCACCGTTGCCCCAGAATAGTCTTGATTTAGTAGTGTTAGGGGGTACTGTGCAAGCCCCGTTCTTCGAAATTGTTCTTAAGCTTCCTCAAGATGAAAGACCAGTTGAAAACTCAGGTTTTTACATTCAAACAAGTCCTGAACCATTTTAATATTATCTTGGAGGGCTTTTATCTGAATAAATATCATGTTTTCAATTGCAGGGTTTGAGTCTTGCAATCGAAAATTTGTTCCTGTATTTAACAGTCTTGTTGCTAATGAATGCTGCATTGACATCGAGGCTGAATTCTTGGATAATAAGTATCTTTTACCAAAGAGAAGCTGTTTTTACATGGTATGAATATGTTAACAAAATGTAGTGCAGATTGGAGTTTTATTCCTTATACTTATCAAGCAGCTAAGTCGGCTCCATGAAGATTAGTTACAATCTAACAGGCGCATTGCTTTTTTTTTCTTGACTTGAGGTAGTCTGATCTCCGGGATATCCATAACCTGGTTCCTGGTGAGTGTACTAAAGCTCAAAACAAATATTTTTTCTCTGAACTTGAGTTTATAAGCATGTAATATCCTTTATGTATGTCAGCCGAATCCGATGATGGCTTCAACCTTATAGTTATTGATCCTCCATGGGAGAACAGCAGCGCACATCAGAAAATGAAGTATGGTGATTTGATTTATGTTATAATGATTTGAACTCTGAACTTACAGTTCTCTCCACTAAGGTACCAAACTTTACCGAATCGGCACTTTCTGTATCTTCCCGTGAATCAACTTGCTCATACTCGTGGATCCCTTGTGGCTTTATGGGTTACCAATAGGGAAAAGTTGAGGAATTTTGTCGAAAACGAGCTATTCCCTAAATGGAACACTAAACTTGTTGCTACATTTTACTGGCTTAAGGTAACAGCTATATTGCTAATCACAGAAATTACAAATACCCTTGTTATTTCTCATGTTAGTTATAATACAGGTGAAACCAGATGGCTCACTGATCAGTGACCTGGATCTATTTCATCACAGACCATATGAGTGTTTAGTTTTGGGGTTTTGTACTGGGAAGGTGAGGAATCGAAACCGATCTCATTTTGCCATATCTGAAATACATTTTATGCAGAAAGGGAAGTTTGAAGATGTGAAAATACCTGATAATCAGATTTTCATCAGTGTTCCAGGAGAATATTCAAGGAAACCCCCAATTGGAGGTACGATTAGTTAAGAAATATGATCGTAACTCAAATGAAATACGGGCGATTTCATTGTTACACGATTTACTTGGAGCTTTGTTTCATTTGGCTAAGAACAACAGATTTGCTTCTGGACTACTTACCGTGGTGTTTAAGAAAGCAGGCTCGATGCATCGAACTGTTTTCTCGAGAGATGATTGCTGGCTGGACATCGTGGGGTAATGAGCCCCTGCGCTTTCAACATTCAAGGTACTTCCTTACAAACTCTTGTTAGCTCTCTGTATCCCTGGTGAGCAAATAATTAGGAATAACAAATAAGATATCGAAATTTTGTTATTTAGGTAATTGATATTCGGAATTTGGTTTGATATTTGATTTTGAATAATTTTGTTATTTGATTTGGTATTCGGTAAGTAAATAAAAATCTGGTATAATATCGAATAACAAAATTATTTTTTATATATATTTTTTATTAAATATAACTATATAATTATATTACAATTACTTATTAAATATCAAATATTTCAATTATATAAAAATGATAAATATTTAGATTTATTCATTATATTTCGATTATATAGAAAAATATATATATGGACATAATATTTTTTAAATTATAAATAAATTCATACATTAATAAAATAATTTTTTCATATTTATTTTGCAATAATTTTTTTCATATTTATTTTCCATACTTTCACAACTTCTACGTAAGTTAAGTAAAATCTAATATAATATAAGATAATTGAATTGAATAAGATTTAAGTAAATTTATCTAAGATGAGATGATATTTTGTTTTGTATTAAAAATCGTAAAATGTATTGGGTTTGTTTGGTTCGGTTTTTTAAAAATTGCGGTGTGCTGAGATGTGGTGAGGTGTAGTGAGATGTGGTGAGGTGTGGTGAAATATGATGATCGTGAATTTTTAAGTATGTTTGGTAAAATTGTGATATTATGATCATGATTTATGTAAAAATACTAATATACCCTTATATATATAAAATAATAAATATAATTATATTATAATTAATAGAAGTAATGGTAAATGAATCTTTTCCAAAATCACGATGAAGCTACAGCTGGTTTTAACAGCTGTGATGATATTGTGATTTTTTAACGATTATCACATCGCAATTAACCTTATGTATTGTGCGCATTAAAAAAATCACGATTTCAACATCTCTCCGCACCTCACCGCTGTTTTAATCGGGGTACCAAACAAAACCATTCTTTGCCTACAATTAATTTTAGAAATATAAATTAACAATTATAATATAATTATAATTTATTTAAATTTTGGTATTTTGGTATCGTACCAAAATTTTATTGGAATGTGTTAATACATGACTTACGACAATACGATCAGGGTCAGGTGATATGACCGACCGGACGACAATATCCTCTTGTCGATCGGACGAGAGAATCGATGGTCGGTCGATCGGTACCCTACGGAGTGTTGCAGGATCGATAATGAATTGCTGGAAGAAGGGTGTGCGATTGTCGTCCTCAGGAGAAATGTCAACGAAGGCTGCGCCATTACTCCAGGCGGCGGTGTGCGGCTTCGGCGTGCACAAAAGTCTCATAAATTGGCTCGAGGTGGCTGTGGTGAGATCGTAATAGATTACGATAAGATTGTGTGCAATTAAAATATGTAGAATGTTTGTCTATAAAAGGGAGAGGTCTGAAAATGTTGAAGGACAAGCTCTCCGGAGAGTTCCTGATCAAAAATTCTTAGTGAATTCTTCCTGGGTTTGGTGCCCCGTGGGTTTTCCTCCCGGTTCTCGGGTTTCCCACGTATAAACTCTTGTTCTCCTTTCATTACGGCAACCATATACCAGCGGTATTCTCACCTGATTATAAAGCATCACAGAGTAGATTTTTACTCTTAACAGAATGTGATTGGTATTAGATTTCGTAAAAAAATCGGTATTCGGTATGATACGATATACGGTATCGAATGTTCACCCCTATCTTTACATATTGTAGTGTATAATTTCTCTTTGTAGGTTAAGTGATTGAAATACAAATTAGTAATGTTTTTAAATCTATAATTAATTATAATAATATTTTAAAGTTGAAAATTTAATTTTATTATAGTTTTTATTTATAATTTTGTTGAAAATTTAAGTTATTCTGTTCTAAACTTCTAATTCAACCCTTTATTATGCAAATTGTCAAAGGTGATAATTTTTAGACAGTTTTTTTTCTCTTTTAGGAATTATATATGTTATTTATAACCATGACTAATAAAATATGTCGTTTTTTAAATATAAATTGAGTATTTAAATTTTTAAATACTCAAATATTTTGTTACAATGAGTTTATTAAAACTCATAACTGAAAATATATTTTTCATAGAATTCAAATTTAGATGGTAAATAAAAGATTTTGTTTTTTTAAATATTTTTATTTTGATTAAAAGATTTAACGAAAATATAATAATTTGTATATAAATATGAAATTTTATATAATCAAACATAATATGATCCAAATTTATATTTTCTAGGGTTACATGCCAAAAATCAAATTGTATGTTAAACGG
>RWGZ01001528.1:0-70847 GCA_009725065.1 Utricularia reniformis
CACTCATGCGGGCTGGATCTGGGCCTCCAAGTTCGGCTTACGTTGTTTGGGCTCCTCTGATCAAGCTTGGTCATGATCATGTTCGAGGTACCGGGTTCCGGGGATCTCATCAATTAGTTTTGCGAGCGGAAATCATGGAAAAGTCTACTTGGCGGACGGGAAGGCGCTGAAAATTACAGGTTGGGGAGACATACCGATCACTTCTAACGTCACAGTTGGTTGTTAGAGGACGTAATGTATATTTATGGTCTTAAGAAGAACTTGACGCATAGGGATTTCGAACAACTTTTGGAAGCAAATGTTGTTAAGTTTCGAAGGGATCGATGATCGTGGCTATGGGAGTTAAGTCTGGAAGTGTGTATGTGGGGGTCCGCACTATGGTGGACCGACCGGGTATCACAAAACGCAAAACTAAGGCTATCTCTAATCATGTCTGCCCGGAAACTTCATTCTCTTTCTCCATGTCAGCTTTCTCTCTGTAAACATCATCATATTTTATTTTTAATATTAATATCAAAATCTTTCTCTCTATACACATCATAATACCGACTAATTATGAAATTATTAATTATCAATATAAGGTTCAATTTTTCATATACATATTTTATAATTATTTTACAATTATAATTATTTTTTTTCATTTTTTTTAAAAAGAGAGTGGTCACTCTCTTTCCTCGATAAGGAGAAAGGAAGGATGAGGTGGCAAAAGGTGGGCGCCCAGTCACCGTTGGAGTTGGTCTAAATGAGGACATGTTCGAAATCGACACAAGGGTGAAGATGCGCTGAAATCGGCATTGTCGAGTGGGAGTGGAACACTGGTTAAAGTGGATCGGTCGGAGAGGTATTCCGGAAAATCAACCGATGAAGATATTGGTGATAGCAAGGTGGATCGGTCTGAAACGGATCCATGTATGGTCTATCATACGGCAGATCGGAATACAGAAGAACTGTTAGCTTCTGCGGTTAGGCAATAGAGGGCGAGGAAAGCTTCCGAGGAGTGTGAGTTTACCCTGAAGGACGAGGTAGTGTCCTTTGAGGCCAAGACTTCGGTTTTGGGGAAGTTGACAGGTTGTCACTTAGGTTAAGTTAGGGCTGGGGCATGCCCTAACTTGATTCACTAGGTGATTTGGCGAACGGGGACTTTCGAGAGTGGACACTAATCTCGAAAGTCGGAGGCGAGAGTTGTTCAACTCTCAAAGACGGGTCTAGCTAGAGTAAAATTGGATTCACTTGCACATTTTTTTAGTAAGAACATCTTCAACGACGGGTCTAATGTGGCGTCCAACCGTCATCCACCCAAGGGTGTAAATATTGGATACCATGTTGGTTGCCCTACTGTCCTAACTCAAAGTGAGTTTCCCCATTCTATCTCATATCTTAATTTCATTTATATATTGTATTTATATATTTTATTTTATGTATTTATTCATTTTAATTGTTATATATTAATTTTATATTATAGATATAACTATTTTAATAAGTTTAATTTTTACAAAGTTTGTGGAATATCATTATTACACATGCATTTTTTATTTATATGTTCCGCAAATACAAAATTCCTTCTCGATAAGCATTTTTATTTACATGTTACGCAATTCAAGTTCATTTGATTGAATATATAATATTTTCACCGAACGATATTAATTTTATTAAATGTGAATACATTGATGTAATACATTTTATTTTTCGTAAGTGTTGTATTTCAAATTTTATGCTATGTTGCACGGGTGCTTGAAAATTGAGAATTTCACGTACCGGATGCGTGTTAGGTGTTTGGGTGCGTGGATCCATGCACCTACACACATATTTTTTTTAGAAAAATTAGAGTTAATGAGAGTGAGATAAGAAGTTGCGCAGAAGCTCTTGTTGGTGTGGAAAAGAACTGCACAAGTGACTGGAAGGTAGTGAGAACAATAACTAACAAAGGTGAATTAATAATTTCATACTTCATTCGTAAATTATTTTAAATCACATTATTTTTTACCGATTTGTATATTTTGAAAATTTTAAATATTTATATTTATTATTTTATTATCGTGAATTTAACGCACTCTAACTCAGATACTTATAAAATCATCGTACCTCGTACCCCGGTACCCCGAACCCCAGCACCCATATCTTGTACCCGTGCAACGTAGTTTTTATGTGTACAAGATTTCTATTTATAAATATTTCCTTTTCAATAATTCATTAAAATATTAAAATTAAAATAAAATTATAAGTGTCTGGGAAAATGATAAATTGATGAAAGAAAACCGATTTAGTTAAATATTAAATTAATGTTGAGGAATGAGAAAGATTGTATATAGAAGGAGAAAGTTTTCCAAGAGTAAGAAACGATTGTATGGACATACATGATTCTGCAAGACATGAGTGTTCAATATATTTTGTGTAGAATATATTTTATTTGAAATATAAATGTGGTGAACATATGTATAGTTTCAAAGACTAACATGAAGAGATAAAGTTCAATTCGTTCATATCGAATAAAAATACTTTTGGTGAGAAGACAAGATACACAGTGATCACATATAAACAATCAATATTAAATTTCTCATCACATTTTTTTTATGTTTTCAATATAATAATTACGAATTCAATTATTATTTTAAATTATCTTCCATATTTATCAACCTGTTGTAGTTATATGTATTCAATTATATATTTACTTCAAATAAATAGGCCAGGATATGTCAAACCTTTACTATTTAACAAATTATACTCAATGATTGTAGTCTATGTTTTTCAATTATTAATATTTCGTTGCATTTCCATGTTCTATTTGCTTTATTATAATGTTGTTAATGTGTTGTATATGAATTAAGTATTTTATAAAAATATAAAATCCGAATAAAATTTAAATAATATTTTCATATGTGTAGGTATATAATGTTATTAAACTAGTTTAATAACATTATCAAATTGTTGCCATGCCGGTGACTGAAAAACGGCTTTAGTGTGACGATTGAAAAATGGTCCAAGTGTTATGGTTCATTTTTACGGAGTGCCAACAATCAATTCTAATCTAAATATCAATTAGAAATAAGATTTTAATTTATAGTGGTTGTGTAGATAATTATGTTGAGGGAACATAAAAAGCACAAAAATCAAGATAAGATAACACTTAAAAAAGTATTTGTGTTTTTTACTTTACATAAATTAGATTCAGATATAAAACAACTTTAGTTAAAAATTATAACAAGTTGTGGAGGTACTCTTAAGTGAATCTATTTTTTTATCTGTTGTCCTTCTTAAAATTTTTAAGTGTAAAATATGTCTACTCTTTGTTGAAACTTTATTTTCAGTGTTTTTTTGTATAAGAAAGTACTACAATTATCAATTAAAACTTAGAAATATCTAATTTATACTTCGACCTTGAAGAAGTAATTGTGCTCGTGGACAATAGTTACCATCATAGTTTTTGAAACCGGTTCGAACCGACTGATCCAACCGGTTAGATCGTGAACCGGTGCTAAGACCCATAAGATCCATTCCTAATAATTATCTTATCTCAAAACTGGGGCACGTCAGCAAAAACCGGTTCGATCCCGATTTAAATGCTAAAAACCGATCAAAACCGGTTCGACTAACTAGAATTGTGTATATTGAACCACATTTTTGACCTAATAGACCTATATTATGTACAATATATAATCAAATAGGAGAAAACTAATATTTTTAACTCATTTACATTTTAATTAATGAAAAGAAAATTGGTTTTAAATTTATTTTATTATTAAATAATATATTAATATTGTAAATATACATAATTTTTAAAACCGGTTTGAATCGATCCAACCATCCGGTTAGACCAATAGAAGATATTTTCAATTTATTCATCGAACTGGTTTAAAAAACTATGGCCACCATAGAATCGGTTGTTTTTTGAATTAATCTCCAAAATTCTGCTGAAAAGATTTGGTATGCTTTCTTTCCTAAAAGAAGACCTAAAAATATATAGATATGTTGTTCTTGTTATGGGGTTAGTATTTGATATGGAAATAAATATTAGATATTCTTGTGTTTTATTCTATGCATTAAGTGTGTCTAAATTCAATAAAACTTCTCATTGTTCTACTGCATATTAAGTGTGGTATTAACTCGAAATTCTATATAAGGGAACTTCAGAAGTTATGAATAAAATTGAATATGCTAAAGCATGAGAACAATTGATTTATAAATCTATAATTGATTTTCAACATCATTTTATTTTGCATGTTAATGTAATTGAATTGTTAGTCATACAATGTCTAATGATAAAAACAATTCAAAATTTCTTAGAAATCAAGATAATATGTGGTAAATTCATTGAACAAACTAAGGACTTTAAAGCATTATGGCCATCCATGAACATGTCCGTTCGAAAACTTTATTCTCTCATCCACATCAGCTTTCTCTCTGTACACATTATCATTATTTATTTTTTAAATAACTTTCTTTATAACTCTACAACAATGTCCGGACACTTGTAATTTTAAATATTTTTTTATTTACAATCTTTTTAAAACATCATAATTTCTATCAATATTTTAAATTAAAATTTTTGTATCATATCGATTGTAACCGGTATTAATAAAATAATTAGTATACCGATCGATATATCCGGATATTATCGATAATAACAACAATATAAATATACCGATCAATCATAACATTATCGACATTATCTGAAAATCATATTTATAATTTTTAGATAATAAAAAGAGATACATTTAATATTTATAATTTATTAAAAAATATTGAAAAATAAATATTTAGTAATATCTCAAATTAATTTATAATATTAACATAAATTTCTATTTCAATTAATATAATAAATATATGTTAACATTTTCTATATTAAAGAAAGTTTATTTGAGGAAATGAAACTCTATCTACTCTAACAAACTTCCGGCCACTTCGGTGGCATTTATAAAAAAAATAATAATGACACGTGTGCGTCCACCGTTGTGGATGGCTTAATAGTAGACGAACTATTTAAAATTCATTTTACAAATGAATTACATGCTAGGAGTAACTGTGAAGATCAAATCTGTAAATTCATAAGGACTTCATAGTAGATTCAATTGAGGAAGACGACAGGAGAAACTTTATGTTATATTTCGATAAAAAAGAAGTTCAAATACAAGCTTATTTATAAAGACTATTCTAACCGCCTAAACTATAATCTAGTGACACGTGTACGATCAGATGTAATGCAAAAATAACGAACTAATTTAACACGCTCCACTCAAGACGAAAGTCTTGATCTTTCTTGACAGAATCATGGTGGAACAATGAGAACTGGGATAGAAGCTTGCATAAACGAGGCTTAGATAGTGCTTTAGTGAATATGTCTGCCGGTTGCTCTTGGGTGTTGATATAAAAGGGCTCGATGAAGCCATTGCGACATTGATCTCGACGAGATGAGAGTCAATGTCGAGATGTTTAGTACGCTCATGGAACACATCATTTTGTGATATTTGAAGAGCAGCCTTGCTATCAGTTCTTAAATGAATGGGCAGAGGTACCTTAATTCCCATGTCTCGTAGAAGAAAAGATAACCACTGTATCTCACAGACGGTTGAAGCCATGCTCCTATATTTAGCTTCAGCGGACGAATGAGCTACGGTGTTCTGCTTCTTCGCCTTCCAGGAAATAAGAGATGTCCCGAGAAATATGCAATATCCTGTTAAGGACCGACGAGTGTTAGCGCAAGCAGCTCAATCGGCATCACAGAAAGCCCGAAGATTGAGAGCAGTCCCTGCGGCATAGAAAAGGCCAATATGTGACGTGTCTTTCAGATAACGAACAACATGTATGGCTGAGTTCAGATGGAAACCTGTGGGAGCCTGAAGATGCTGACTAAGTTGTTGCGTGGCATAAGCCAAATCAGGCCTGGTGTAGGATAAATATAACAACTTTCCAACTAATCTTCGGTAAGGAGATGGATCATCCAGTTCATTAGCATCTGAGATCGATAATGATATTCCTGCTGGCAGAGGTGTAGCAGCTGGTTCCATATCAGAAGTCAAGCACGAATCAATAATATCTTGAATATATTTGTGTTGGCTTACGCAGATTCCAATCTTGTGATAGAAGATTTCCATACCGAGGAAATAACGAGCTTGACCGAGATCTTTAATGGTATAAGCAGAATCCAAGAACTCTTTGATCAAAAAAATTCCCTTCGAATCGTTCCCAGTTAAAAGGATATCGTCAACATATACTAAGAGAATCACCATTCCCCGTTGAGTGACTTTGATGAAAAGGCAAGGATCATGTGGGGACTGGGTGTATCCCTGGCCATTTAAAGATGCTGTAAACTCCAAGTTCCATTGCCGTGACGCCTGTTTAAGGCCATAAATTGATCGTTCCAGCTTGCACACTTTGTTAGAGTCCTTATTGATAAAGCCAGGGGGCTACTGCATATAAACCTCAGTGTCGAGAAAACCATGTAAGAACGCATTGTTCACATCTAACTGAAATATTCCCCAGGAATAACTCACAGCAACAGCCAACAACAATCTTACCGTGGTTATCTTGGCTACGGGCGAAAATACTTCAACGTAGTCAATTCCTTGAACTTGTGTAAATCCTTTTGCTACAAGTTGTGCTTTGTACTTGTTGATGGTTCCATTCGGATTAAGCTTGGTTTTAAAATTCCAGCGACACCCTACTGCCTTATTCGATGGTGGCAGATTGCAGAGGGTCCATGTTCCATTAGTCTCTAGTGCAGTGATTTCAGCCTGCATAGCTTCTGCCCAATGTGAAATTGCCAAAGCTTCGTCAACAGTTGATGGCTCTTTAATCTGATCAAAGCTTGCTAAGAAAACAACATGATTCTTTATGTCATCAGAAAGTGTTAGAGCATATTCAGACAGCCATATGGGAGGTTTACGGATGCGGGTTGACCTTTGAGATCCCCCTGGAGGGTGTAGAGAATTGTGGCCATTCGGAGGGGAACTCCCGCTTGGGAAATCCAATTCATAACCACCATCAGTCCCATTTACCGCCTGAGAGTGAAGATCCATAGGTGAATTCTCTGAAGCATCAACAATTGGATCATCTTCAACTGAATTCGGATCGATGAAGTTGTCTCTAGAAGGAACTTCTGATTCATGTACTGTGTCTGTATTCGGATCATCTTCAATAATAGATACAAGTTTCGGATTGTTTTCCACTGCATTTAAGGAATGATATGGAAATATTCCTTCTATAAATTGAACATCACGAGATAGGAACGTCCTGTGATGTTGAAGATCGTATAACTTAAATATTCCTTTGCTTGTGGTGTATCCTAGGAATACACATGGGTTGCCTCTAGGAGCAAGTTTATCAGCATGTGGCACAACTGAGGCTGCATAGGCTAGACATCCAAAAGTCCGAAGATGATTATAAGTTGGTTTTCGTCCATGAAGTAACTCGAAAGGAGTTTTCTAATTCAAAGTGGCACTGGGGAGTTTATTGATTAAATGTGTGGCTGTGAGAACGGCCTCTCCCCAGAACGAAATTGGTACTTTAGACTAAAGAATAAGTGACCTGGCCACGTTTAACAAATGTTGATGTTTGCGTTCTACGACGCCATTAGACTTTGGAGAAAAAGGACAAGTTCTCTCATGTATCAACCCGAACTCATTCATGAGAGACTGGAAAGAATGTCCTGTAAACTCTCCTTCGTTATCCGACCTGACTCGCTTAATAACTACTCCAAATTGTGTCAAAACCATCTGATAAAAGGAGCGAATAACTGAACTGGCCATTCCCTTTGCATTAAGAAGAAATGTCCAGACTGCTCTGCTGTGGTCATCAACTATCGTAAGGAAGTATCTTGCACCTAGACTGGTTGATGTTCGATACGGCCCCCAAACATCAACATGTATTAATTCAAAGATGCATGAAGTTCGCAACTCAGTTGCTGGAAAAGGCAATCGTTTCTGTTTTGAGAGCATACATGTATGACAAAGCATTCTAGACACATTGTTATCGATAGGAATATGCTCAAGCACAATTGTAGATGGATGGCCTAATCTGGAATGCCATTTATTTTCATTGGTAACAGAATCCACAAACACATCAATTTGACATATAGAGTTCATAGCAGGAAAGTAACAAGAATCAGTTTTGGGAACAGATTCCTTTTGTAGTATGTATAAACCATCTTTCAGGACTCCTTTTGCAAGCATTTTCTTGCTCAGTCGGTCCTGAATATAGCAAAAATCATAATCAAACCAAACTTGGACGTCATTATCTGCAAGAAGTCGTGATACCGATAACAGATTATACTTAAAAGTTTCAATTTTAAGCACACCAGTCAGCAAAAGACCTGTTTTCAAACGAAACATTCCCATTTCTGATGGGGATAACTTTCTGTTATCAGGCAAGCATACCATTAACGTTTCTGCTGGTTTACAAACGTTTTTAAGATCAATATCTTTGCAACATATATGAGATGAAGCTCCTGTATCTATAATCCAATTGATTGATTCATCAGATAAATGAAGTAAATGAGTAGAGGAATTACCTGCTACTCCACATAATTATGCAAGATTGACCCTGGGCGAGGGAGCATCGGAAGTATAAGAAGATGCAGATGAAGGTTTGATTTGCAAGACTCTTCTAATCTGTTGATTAATCAGTTCTGTAATATCAGATGGTAGTTCAATAGGAGAATCATCCACAAAGGGTTTAGTATTGTCAGCTGTAACATTCTCGAGTGCAGAGTTCGCAAATTTTTGTGATTCTTTTCGCTTAGCCATCAACTCAGTATACCATTCTGGATATCCGATTAACTTGAAACAGCTATTCCTTTCATGACCTGTTGCCTTGCAATACGAGCATCGAATACGAGGATCAGATCGACCATTAGAAGAATTACTCATGCCATTTGAATTAGGGGCATTCTGTGTCGTCCCAGGCAGATTTTGACTTGTTCTTCCATAGGATCCTTTTGCACTCATAGCCGAAGCTGTGATAGGATCATTCATAGAATTAATTCCATGCACACTTTGTCTCTCCACGAGCAATATCATCCGATACGCAGTTTCAGCATCTGGAAGAGGCACTGAGATCAGGATTTGATTCTTAATTGACACATATATGTCACTGAGGCCAGACAGAAATTGAAACAATTGCGCATGTTTCTCTCGTTCAAGCAACTTAGTTGCAATATCTCCCGTAGTAACTGGTAATGGATCCAATTCAGCTGACTCATTCCATAAATGCTTGAGTTTATTATAGTATATCACAACCGAGTCTACTCCTTGCGTAGTGTGATGAATCTGATATTGTAAATAAAAAAGTTGAAGTCCAGAAAAGCTACCATACCTTTTCTCAAGCTCAATCCATAGCATACGTGCGTCCTTGGAGTATACGAAGTTCTCTGCAACTGTTGTATCCATGGAATTGAGGATCCATGAATGCACAAGACAGTCATTCTTGCGCCAATTTCGAAAGCTAGCGTCAGTCTTAGCAGGCATGAATAGCGATCCATCAATGTACTCGATCTTCTCACGCACACCAAGCGCAAGCAGTATCGCTTGTTTCCAACCATTAAAATTACCTCCAGTCAATTTCTGTGTGACGATGATCGAAGGAGAAGAGAAATATGTGGTCACGGTTGCAGGAATCAGATCTGCAGTTCCAGTCATCTGATCAATAGTTCCAATAGTCAGGTCAGTAGTTCCAGTCATCGTTCAAGTTAGATTAGCGCTCCGATACCATGTGAAGATCAAATCTGTAAATTCATAAGGACTTCATAGTAGATTCAATTGAGGAAGATGACAGGGGAAACTTTCTATTATATTTCGATAAAAAAGAAGTTCAAATACAAGCTTATTTATAAAGACTATTCTAACCGCCTAAACTATAATCTAGTGACACGTGTACGATCAGATGTAATGCAAAAATAACGAACTAATTTAATAGTAACAACAATTGGTAAAATCATAATCTCTATCATTAAAAACTATTTCCTCAACATCTAGAAAACACAGAAATTATGCTTCAGGTCAGCTAAATTTCTACTCCTGAATCTTAAAAACATTATTAGGATTAAGATTCTGAAAATTAATCAGAAATAGTCATATTAACTAAAATAATTCAAACTCTAATAGGGGTGTGCGTGGATAGGGTAACAGATCCGATTATCATTTTTTTTATCAGATCCAATGGATACGGATCGGAAAAATCATGATCCGAAACCGATCCGCAATAGTAGATCGGTTTACGGATCGATTTGCGGATACATTATTATTTATTTTTTAATTATAATTGATTATACAAAATTAACACTTATCACCAAAAAAATGTTAATATTTGATAAATATACAAATTATAAAACAACCAAAAAACGTATATTAAGAATTTTCAAACATTCATAAAACAAAACTTGAATTCAATACAAGAATTCAATTAAAACAAATGAATGTAAACAATGAATTCTACTTTTTTTCAAAGTGCATGAATCTGCAAAAAAATAAATATAATTCACTTAGATATTCGTAATTACAATCTGTAAAAATAAAATCGTAATTACAATCTGTAAAAATAAAATCAATTGTAAAACTAAATACATTTTAAATGATAAAATAAAATATCCGAAGAATTATTTAATTTACTATAAACATGAATTTCAAAAATCAATCTCAAATATTGATTACTTGATATTCTTCTATATCGGTTATTTTTGTAAAATAAAAGTAAAATATAAAAAATTAATATTAACTGAAAAAATAAATATTTATAAAAAGGAAAAAATATATTAACATATATAACGTTTTAACTTAACAAAATTAGAAAAATCAATTTAATATAATAAAAATATTGAAACGTATATGAATTTTGAAAAACCTTATCCGACACGGAACCGTATTCGATCCGATCAGATTATGTATTTGCGGTTTGGATAACCGAAAAATTGGTTCGGTTACCTCGGTTTTTCGGATCACCGGATTTTCATGCACACCCTGTTGTGGTCAAAAGACCGGTGGTACCAACAGTCGTCGGTTCGTAATAAAACGAACTCGGTTTTAATTTGTTTAGATTGGGGGAAACGATTGAAAAAGGAAATAGGCAAATAACACAGCGATTTAATGTGGAATACTCCTCGGAAAAGGGGAAAAACCACATGACTAAAAGATAGAGATATTCTTAACCGATATATTGATAAAACAGTTCACGTTACAAACAGAAGGGGCTAAAGAAATTGACTAAGGCAATTAGAAAGCGCGAGAAGAGGAATCGACAGGGTAACAACCTATGTCGCGCATCCAAAAGGTCCTCTAGATCTTGTCATTTAGCATTATATTTATAGAGGGGAAGACGCGAGTGAATTACGCTATGTAACCGCTTCTGACATGGTCGTTTTCCCATGCTGGAAAACCTAGTCATGCCCGAAGTGCGAAAAGCGTGAGCAGTCCCGAAGCGTGGAACACATGCATGTGCAAGGAGCGCAGAGCACATGAGCTGTAACTGTTTAGACCGATCCAAAGGGTGTCTGAGTTACGCCTAACTCCATCTTTGGTCCATATACATAAGTGGGCCTTCGGGTCAGTTATTTCAGATGGGCCAAGTTAAGGATCATGGGCCGCGTAGGTTCGTTTCTTGTCATATGGGTTGGCCCAATATGACTGAGTCTCACCCAATACGGGGTATCCGGTCCGGGAGCCCTCATCACTAGCTCCTCGAGCTTGATTGTCATCGCAGAGGTGATACAAGACCGAGCATGTGACGATGAATGCTTTTGGCATGATAATCGATCGGGCATCCAGGGGACCTTACCCAAACCCCTGAAACAAGATTTTAATTGAGTAATGAATATTGCCTCATATTCCACCATATTATTAGTTCCTGAAACAAGAATTTAACTGAATAGTGAATAACATCATCTTGTAGTGTAGTGAGCTTAATGCCTGCCCCTTTTCCTCCGAATGTTGATCGATCAACATAAATGATCAATCGATCATCCTCCTTGTATAAGAAAATCGTTGATCGGGTCATTTCAACCATGAAGTCAGCGAGAACTTGAGCCTTGATAGTCCTTCGGGTTAAGAATTCCAGATACATGGAGCTGATCTTGATTGCCCACTTAGATAATCTCTCGTTAAGATCTACCTGATTCAATACTACTTTCAGAGGCTGATCAGTATATGCATAAACCTTTCGGCATTCAAAATAATGCTTTAGCTTTGATATAGCTTTCTTCAATGTCAGCATGAATTTTTCCAAGTTAGTGTATCTGGTTTTTGCCGATACCAAAGAGTGACTCACGTAATAAACATGTCTATGAATATCGTATCTACTGGTAACTAGAGCTATGCTCACTACGACTTCAGATACAGCTAAGTATCATCCCAAGGGTTCATCGCTGCTAGGACTCACCATCACAGGAGGAATGCTCAAATAAATTTTTAACTCTAAGACATCCCGATCACATTCTTCGATCCAATCCAAAATACTTGCCATCCTTAATTTTGTGATGAAGGGTAAAGCTCGATCTGTAGATCTAGAAATAAATCTGCTCAGGGCAGCTAGACGACTAGTCTGCCTTTGGAATTCCATTTTATTTCTTGGAGTTTGCATGTCAATGATGGCCTGAATCTTCTTAGGGTTAACATCTATGCCTTTCTCAGAAACGTAATATCCTAAAAACTTCCCACTTCGGATCCCGAAGCAGCAATTGTTCGGATTTAGTTTGAGCTTATATTTGCGGCATACTTCAAAACATCGAGACAAATAAGAAATATGGTGTTCATCATTCATGGATTTGACAATCATATCATCAACATACACTTTTATCATATGGCCTATTAAATCTCTACAAATTTTGTTGATCAACCTCTGATACGTTGTTCCCGCATTCTTCAAACCAAACGGCATAACCACATAGCAATGAACGCCATATTCGGTCATGAAGGCCGACTTCTTTTGATCTTCTTCAGCAAGAAAGATCTGATGGTACCCAGAGTAAGCATCTATACTACTTATCATCGTGCTGCCAGCAACAGCGTCCACCAAATGATCAATTTGTGGCAGGTTGAAAGGGTCAGATTCACAACTCTTGTTGACATCAGTGAAATCGATGCACATTCTCTACTTTCCATCTGCCTTGGAGACCACCACTGGGTTTGCAACCCATTCAGTGTTGTCGATCTCTCTGATTAAACCGGACCGCAGCAATTTATTCATTTCCGCCTGGATAACTTCCATTTTTTCGGGAGAGTAACGTCTTCTCTTTTGCCTGATAGGCTTTGCTCCGAGCTCAGTGTTGATCCGATGCTCACTTTCGGATCGATCAATCCTTGAACATCGTCCGGGGGTCCAAGCAAAAATGTCCACGTGGCTTCTTGGCAAGTGGACCAATTCTTCATTAAAAGACTGGGCCAGATGTGCCCCGATGCGAGTAGTCTTAGTTGAATCCCCCTCAACCAAGTTGATCAATTTGAACCCGTTGGGTTCCATAGCTTGCCTCGGGTGCAGTGGCTCTTCTAGCAAATCCAACTGGGCCATTTTGATAGGTGCCAAAGTTCTGCACGAGTTCATGTAGCACTGTCTTGCTACGGTTTGATCCCCTTTAACAAATATAATTCCATTCGCTGAGGGGAACTTGAGCATCATTGTTAAGTAGAAGGGACCACCTCAAACTTACTGAGTTCGATCAGTCCAATAATGACGTTGTAAACCAAGTCGACTTCTATGACAATAAATTCAAGGGTCTATGTTCGTTCCTTGAATTGATCTCCCAAAGTGATCGGGAACAAGATCTTCCCGCATGGAATGACGCTCTTCTGGTCGAATTCCCACAGGGTGATATTAGAAATGGGGAGATCGTTACACGGAGCCCCAACATCTCAGTCACCTCGCACTTTATAAAATTGCACGAATCCCCGGTGTCCACTAAGATTCTGTGGACTCGACGATTGGCGATGATTCCTGTGATGCTAAGAGGATCATTACATGGATGAGTAACCCCTTCCCGATCTGCATCAGTGAAGGTAATGGCGTCTTCGTAAGAAGAAGACCGCTCAGCAACATCATATTTAACCGGCGCCACAGATATAGAGCTTTAAATTGAATCCCCGCGCGTTGCTCTCTTTCGGTCCCAGACCGATTCGTTGATACCAATTCCACCGGAGATAACATAAATATCTCCGACCATAGTACGCTCTGGTGGAGCAGCCTCATTTTGTGGAGGTTGTGCTTCCACTGAAACGGGGGGAGGATGAGGATTCTCCTATCTCCCTCCTTCATTATGCGGGGTTCAGCCACCCCGACCAAGGAAACATCTTCTTCGGCACTGGCCACAGTTCTTTCAACCATGCTGACATCTTTCTTGTTCTTGTAGAGGGGATTTTCGGTCCTCCGCTGGGTCATTATAATTTCGGGGCACTCCCCGATAATCCCTGCCCCACAGCTTATGACGATCGTCATCTTGATGGCCCCTACGTGGAGATTCAGCTCGCTTGCCATTAGGAACAGTCTGATCGGGCCTTTATTTAGTAAGCTCTGCTACTGTCTCTTGCAGTAGTGAGTACTTCAGCGTTAAGTGATCGTGATTATTGTGCAGCTCATAATTCACCCGCTTATCCTCCCGCTTCGGGGGAGCATTTTTCTCAGTCACAGCCCTAACTTCTCCGGGCTATCTCTTAGGGTACGAAGACCTATAATCGCCTGTGGGCTCAAAACTCCCGCTAGGCTTCCTGTAGTTCGATCCCAACGCTTTATCCACCTTAATATATTTATTAATTTTTTGAAGAAGCTTAGCTAAGGTGGATGGGGGACTCTTTATTAAACTGGCTCTAGTTTGATACCCCGGGGTGTTTTGTTGAACTTCTCTAGGAAGGACCGGAGACTCATCTTTGCCGAGATATATTTAAACTGATATAGTTTCTGCCTATTTCTGGGCGGTCCAACATTTGGCGCAAACTGCTCAGAGAAAGCCAAGATGAACCTCTATACGATTGTATGGATCGGGTTGGCATTTTTTTAAACCAAGTTCGGGCATCGCCTTGCAAACCTGCCGCGAAGATGCGGCACTTCAATGAATATGAGCCCCGAACCGTTCTCATTCTCAATTTGAAATCCGCGACATGGTCAATTGGATCCCCGTTGCCTCTAAATGTCGACCCCTAGAGGTTGCAATAATGTCGATCTAGGACTGCCACCCAAATTTCTTTAGAGAATGAGACTATCATATCTCCCAAGGTGGCAGAGATACCGCCGGACTGCTGGGAAGACGTTTGTGCAGCATGTAGATTATGCCACCAATCATCATCCTTACTCCACTTGATCGGGGTCTTCATGGCCCTATAAAATAAACCGGGATTGCGTCCAAGATAAAGCTCAATATCCCTCTGCGTACGCATAGTCTCCAGCTCCTTGGTGAACTCATTTATATGCTGCTGCATACGTTCCCGGATCAGTTCTAGGAACCGGAGTTGGAGCTCTGGCTGGAGGAGGTGTAGTAGATCGATAACTCGACCTACTCATGGTCACTTTGCACTTGATAATCTCCTCTTCATCGGAGCTGCGAGCCTCAGGGTCACTCTCGTACCCTCTGTTTGTGGGAACATGGTTAGTTACAGCCGGCGGTTCTATTCCACTTCTTTCCGACGTAATATCGAGTACCACTTTCCGAATAACAGCCTCCAAGTCATGCAAAGAGAAAGCAGGGCTGGAAGGTTGTGAGGAAGCACTTCACTATAGTTTTTCGAGTTTCCAGCTGCCATGCCTTTGATTGTCCTATCCCAGGGAGAAACCTCGAGTGGGAATCAGTAAATTGTCCCCACGGACGGCGCCAAACTGTTGTGGTCAAAGACCGAGGTTACCAACAGTCGTTCGGTTCGTAATAAAACGAAATTGGTTTTAATTTTTTTAGATTGGGCGGAAACGATTGTAAAAGGAAATAGGCAAATAAAACAACGATTTAACGTTGAAAACTCCTCTGAAAATGGGAAAAAACCACTTAACTAAGAGCTAGAAATACTCTTAGCCGATATATTGATAAAACAGTTCACGTTACAAACACAAGGGGCTAAAGAAAATGACTAAAGCAATAAGAAAGCGTAAGAAGAATCGGCAGGTTAACAGCCTATTTCGAGCGTCCAAAAGGTCCTCTTGAGCTTGTCATTTAGCCCAATATTTATAGAGGGGAACACACGTGTGAATTACGCTCTGTAACTGCCTCTGACAATGTCATTTTTCCATGCTGGAAAACGTGGTCGTGCCCGAAGTGCGAACAGCGTGAACAGTCCCGAAGTGTGGAATGCATGCATGTGCTAGGAGCGTAGAGCACGTGAGTTGTAATCGTTTGGACCGATCCAAATGGTGTCTGAGTAACGTCTAACTCTATCTTTGGTCCTGATACATAAGTGGGCCTTTGGGCCAGTTATTTCAAATGGGCCAAGTTAAGGATTATGGGCCACGTAGGTTCGTTTCTTGTCTTATGGATTGACCCAATATGACTGGGCCTCACCCAATATGGGATACCCGGTCCTGGAACCCTCATCACACCCCTAGACCCTAAAATAATCAGGAGTCAAATAAAAATAATTTGGATTCTTTGAGAAATACAATTTGCCTTAATTGCAAATAGTTTGTTCCTATGAGATATAAGTGTCCACTGTCAAAACATAAAACTAAAAAGAATAAATCAGTACTTCAAGCTCTCATTGATAAAGATTGTTCTTGTATCATTGCTAATTGAATTTGCTACACATATAAAGAAATATATTAAGTGGATAATCTAAATTTTTTTGAACGATAACAAATCTCATGAAGTTATTTCTGAAAATCCTAGTACTCTAAGGTTAGGATTCTATGCATGCAAAAGGAATTTAATGATAAACTTTTAGAAACTCAGAATTCGATGCCCCAGAAGAGTGTCAATGTAACCCAATTCATAAGAGAAATGAATTACATTGAAAAAACTAGGAAAATCCTATTACTTATGATATCACTCTCCTTATAAACTAGAATATTTTTGTATTTTCACAATCGATGTGGGATATTTTTCAACACTCCCCCTCAAGTCGAACTAACATTGTTCTTGTTTAGACTTGTTTCAGTATATTCGGTAGTGCTCGAATTATAGATTGATATATTTTTATCGCCTAAGTTCGATGCGCTTTCAACCAAACTTTTTTGTCTGAACCAGTACATACCGACCCGAAACCCATTATGTAGCTCCAATATCATGTAGAAATTCAGGATTTGATGGATCAAGGAGTGTCAGTGTAACCCAATTCATAAGAGAATTGAATTATATTGAAAATGCTAGACCAAACATATTACTTAAAATATCAATGCCCTTATAAACTAGAACATTTTTGTATTTCTACAATCGATGTGAGATATTTTTCAAAAAAACTTGTCTAGGATTCAATTCTTAAAAGGAGAAATTCCCTGAAAGCTTAAGATTCACATTGTGTAAGTCTCTGCTTTTGTGCCTTCAGAGCGGTCCCCACATATTCAAATAGGCATGCGAATATTAAGAAAATAGCTAACTGTTATGCGAGGTCCGTTCGTCTAAAGACAAGATAGTTCTCCCCCGAGAAGATTAAAGTTATAAGGAATTGAGGTAAACAAGATGTTGCATGCTCGTTTCATCACTTAGGTGCAGTATACTGAATGGGTGGTTAACTCGATGGTTGTGTCAAACGCATGGGAAAGTTGCAAGTCTGTATTGACTTCAATGATTCTAATAACGAACTTTGATGAGTACCATGGAAGCTTATTCCGGGTAACACAAGATCTTCCAAGATTGGGAAGATCAGAAAATATCCACCATTCTAACTCGAGATGGGGTCTATTATGTTGTCATGTCGTTTTGTTTGAAGAACGCAGGCACCACCTATGATCGCTTGCTCAATACAATCTTTACGGAGCTGATCAGTACATCATGAAAGTCTATGTACATTATATGATTATAAAATCTATTAATGATTATGACCATATTTCTCATGTGTCTCGGTATTTTAAGTTTGCCATAAGTACAACTTGAAGTTGAACCCTAACAAATGCTACTTTGAAATCCAAATGTAATGTTCTTTGGATACATGTCTCAAAGAAAGGTATCAAGGTGAACCCGAAGAAAGTTCAGACCATTATTGATATACAACCACCTTGAAAGGAGCGGGAATTCCAATGGTTGACCAAGTGCTTAGTGGCATTGAACATATTTATATCAAAATTTATTAATCATGTCTTACCCTTCTCTTGGATACTAAGAAAGGCTAGCTAATTGGAATGGACCAAAGAATGCTCGATAGCTTTTGAGCACTTAAAGAAGTATTTGAGTTCTCTTTCTATAACTGTGAGCCTGAATCCCTAAGAACTATTGAGCCAATATTTGGTTGTTTCGAAGCCTGCAATGAGTGCATCACTGCTAAAATACAATATGGAATCAATCACTCGGTATATTATGTTAGTTATTCTATAGTATCAGTTGACACCCGATGCATCAACTTAGATAAATATGATGAGGACCTTAATATTGAAAAGAGACTACTTCATATAATCGACCAGTTGACACCAAAGCACTTCATATAATCGGCCAAGCCATTTGACTCCTAAATCCTTCAAAAATGGCTTTGTTGGAGACATTCGTAAGTCCATTTGTTTGTGGACGAGCTACTACATAGAAACGATGTTCGATCCTATATATAGGTTCATATAATCATGCCATACCCATCCAATTGACGTATTCAAGTAGACTATCTTTAGTTCATATAATCGCTAGTCGAGGTATCTCTTTTACTTCATATAATCATGCCTTATCCATCATTCCATGCCCGTTTGCTTTGATGGATGGATCGAATTCAACCTTTCCAGTTGAGGTATTCAAGTCTCCTAGAGTAGAGCAATATGATGAGGACCTTAATATTGATAAGAGATCTTTAGATCTAGAGTTATTAGAAGGGAAACACGATGCCATATAAGCACGGATGTGTTCTTATAAGAAGACTATGTAGCAGTCCCATAACAAGCGAGTGAGGTCTATGGAATTCTCAGAAGGAGATCTTGTTCTAAGAAGTGTTAGGATAAATAGACATGCTGGAAAATTGGACCAGAATTGGGAAGAGCCTTACCCCATTCTCAAAGACTTAGGAGGAGGTACTTATAAATTGGAGACACTTGATGGTGATAAAGCTCCCCAAACGTGGAACATTATGAATTTATAACATTACTTCATGTGACCCTAATTGATGTTTCATATATCTTCACTTTAAATACCTATCTTTCCTTAACTAAATAGGCATACTCTCGGTCGGATAAACCATTTGTCATAATGGACATTCTTAGCTTTGACGGATGGGACTCTGGGCGGGCCTAGACTGGTATCACTCTGACTAGATCATGATGCTCTTAGAACTCATCAAGAACTTAGTCAGTGCAATAACTTGCTTGCAAGGGTTTAATATGCAATAACAAGAAGATGAAATACAGTCTAATTGTATGTTGCTAGTAAAAATAAAGTAGCTACAAGGAGGTCATCATTCAAAAAAGTACGAGTCAAGTTTATGTCAAGGAAATCAACGTATGTGTCGGCTTTTTCCAATTTTTTTTGTTTTCGATCCAAAATTTGAAGTATTGATGGATGAAAGTCATACTCTATCCTAAGTTTATTTTGTAGTATTATTAGATGTCAAATGTTTTCTCCTAACTATATATTGATCAGTTTTTCCAAGTAAAAAATTAAATAAATTAACAAAAAGGTTGAAAAATGACTAAATAAATAAATAAGTGACTGAAGTGAATTGAACCGGATAACTATGGATTCATAATCTACGTCTTTAAACAATGTGGCGCATGGAACGCTTGTTTAATTAAGAACTATAATAGTTTAATCAACTTGGACATGACCTTATTAAAAGATCTTTGAGGATCAATTCATTACCCTAAATCCAATATGGACTTGGAATCGAAATCAGCACCAAAAAGCACTTATGATAATGAAATTAAGATACACTTGTAAAACACAATTATCTCATAATTTGTAGAGCCAGGAACAATGAAAAATGAGGCAATTGACCAATGAAAAAAATCAGAAGAGTGAGCAAAGTTTTTTATTTCTAACTCTCTAGAAATTAGTTCAAAGATAATCTCATTTCATAGTAAGTAATGAGTGCAAACAATGATTAACTTAAATACACAATGGGTTTGTTTGAGATGGTGGTGAGAACTAAAGTACGTTGAACGCAATTTCCTAAAACGTAATTTTTCAAAACATAAGACAAATCGCGTTGCGTTCAACCTTATTTTTTTGTGTTTTCTCCACAGCTGCTAATAGCATCTATAATCCCAACGCGATTTTGTAAAAGACTAAAATGTCCTTATTAATTCTACATATTACTTAGAGTTTTCATTCTATCACATTTATCGAATGTTGTTATATCCATCGGTATACCGGCGGTATACCGATCGGTACCATCCAATATCACGTTTTAGGGTCGGATCCCGAGTTTTCGTCTAACCCTAATAAAATAAAATATTATTATTTTAATTTTTTTAAAAAATAAAATATTATTATTTTAAAATTTTGGTATCGATTGATATACCGTTCTGATCAGTATGAAAACATTACATTTATCTCATTACGATAGAATATATCGTTTTCAAAGACTTTTCAGACAAAATTATCTTATTTTCTCTATTTTTCAATTGTGTAAGTATTTGACAATGATGTAAAATTGATGCAATTTTAAATATTAAGAAATATAAATTGATTAATTTGCGTAAATTATATTTAATGATCTTAAGCATAAATATACACTTTTACTAAATTCATGTTCATCACAAAACCGATGTTTTTTACAAAACAGTTTTTAAAATCATATTACAATAAATGCGTTCAACTCACCACAATTCATCCTACCACAACTCACCGTACTTTCCCACCACCGTACCAAACAAGCCCAATAGATGTCTATATGAATTCTAGGAATTAAAAAATTTAATTCATAGACTGATATTTCAATATATTTCTAAGCCAGATGGCATGACTTGCTGGATTGTGGATCATACTCAGGATGATAAAGTAATAAACTCTTGCTTCTTTGAAGTCCAACTTACATCACTTGATCATATTTAAAATAAAAATCAAGACATGCTCGTATAATCATTGGATCCATCAAAGTCTGAGTCTGAGATATCCATGCAACTTGAAGTCATTTTTTGCAGCTGAAAAACAGCCCATTTTCGACAATTCCAACAACATGTCTTAGTATTTATTTGCTAAGGATTTCATAATCCCATTTGGCGAGTGCATAAACTTTTATATAGACCAACTAAATTTGTTAAGAGTGGTCTTGAGTTTGTAGGAAACATTAAACATACTAAAACACTCATTTAATATGGGATATCTATTAAGAAGTAATAAGACACTAGTGAGCAATTATGAAAACCAAACATATCAAACATGCATATTTATTTTTTGATAAAAAGATTCCACTTGGTAGTTGTTCGACTTCCATTCCAAAAAAATATCTCATCTCACCAATACGGTCATCTCAAACTATGAGCTCATGAATTCTTAAATTCAAATATCATATGTTTATAACCATTCGATATCAGAATGCCATCCACATAAATGACTATAATCATACTTGATTTTCCATGTGTTTTGATAAAATTTGTAGCCTCACTCTGAGTTTTGCATAAGCAAAATTCTAGTAGAGGGACTTCCAGTTTTGAATATAAAGTTTTGAGAACCTCCTTTAGTCCATACAAAACTTTTGATAACATCATTACTTGGCATTCGAAAGCTTCAATGGATGTGGTTGCTTTACTTAGATTTATTCTTCCAACTCACATTCATAAAAATAATGACTTTGCATCTATTTAGTGTCAAATTTTCAATTCCTTTGTGTTGTCATTGATATTATTAATCTGATAGTGTCAAATCTTGCAACGTGAAATAATATATCAAAATACTCAACTCAAATTTCTTGTGAAAAATTTTTTGCCACAAGGGACCATTAGTAATCACCTTGCCGGAGAGTTGAGTGTGTTCGGACTAAGCCCACATTTTCAGATCAAGTCCATTGTAATTAAAGTTCATTTCTTCACAAGTCCAATAAGAGAAGAAGTAATGAAGATGACTAAGTGGTTTCTATTCTTCAGGAACCGATAAGAATCTTCAACAAACTTTTTCGTTCAAATTACATTCAAATCTTGAACTTATTTTTAGGATAAATTGTTGCATTTTCATTCTATATAATGTATGCAAAACACATTGAGTAAAATAAGAAGATTGTACTAATTCATTTTATTCTTGCACATCAACCTTTTACACAGAAGGTTTCTGCATTCTTGCTGTTAACATTTCATAAACAGAAAATCCTCTCTTCATCTAAAGATCAACTCCTACATAGGGACCATTAGTTTTCTCCTTTTATGTTTGGCACGCCTAAAATTTTAATCCCACTACGATTCGTTCGTTGTTTGACAGTTAAACCCTAATAATATAAAATTATGTTTATGGTCCTTTGTTTCTTCTTCTATGTTTGGCATTCCCACAAAATTTAATGTTAACATAAATACAAAAAAGCAAATTACATGTGCAAATTAATATATCGTTTGTTCAATTAATTTATTTGTTTGAGTTTTAGTTTTCGATTGCAGCTTGGCTTATATTATACATAGATACGTTACCTTATAACCATTACATATGCTTAGTTTTGCACGTAGAAATAAACTTACAAAAGGTAGAATAATAAAAAATTGAATAAGGTACATGAACTAGATAATAATGGATTCACAATCGAACTTTAACAAAACATTAAACAGATTGAACATGGCCTTATAAAAAATCTTAAAGGATCAATCCGTACCATAAAAGTCCATCATGAACCAAAATCCCTAATAAAAATGATATTGAGACACTCATAACTTTATATTGCATTCATAGAGATATTCTTATTTCGTCACTGTGGTTTTTTCAACTCTTTTCCGGGTTTCCTGCGTAAAAGACCTTGCACCCCAGCATCACATTCAGGCTAAGTATTGCAATCTCATATGATATGTTACTATTTACTATAAAATAATTGCGACATGTATTTCTGTTTTATCAATAAACGAATACAATTCACAAAAACACAAGATTATTATGTATTTTTTATTTATAATCTCGTAATAATTTAATTTCAAAATAAAAAAATAATATGATTTCATACTAAATATAATAATATATCGAATTTGAAAATTTTAATTTTTTTGAAATAAAAACTATATTATAATTTATAAAAAAAATTGAAAAACTAAAAGTTAATTGTTTCTTTTTGAAAGATGATTATTAAATGACATTATAGAGTTTCCTTTGGTTAATATTATGTATAAAAGTCTATGTGACATGAGTTCTAGTGTGTAATGCGACATTCAAAATTAAGTGTATATGAATAACTAACACTATATAATATATTGTTAGGACAAAATATATCATATGAAAGCCACCTAACCCTGTCATTTATACTACAACTAAATGGCGATTTAGGTATACAAAATATACCACAAGTCAATTTGTGTCATTTATGGTTTCGGTGTACCGATCATCATGTCTTCATAATAAACATATCAATGGTACAAGATTAGCACGACTAAAAATCATTTAGTATGCTGATTACTTAACCTTGTCATCAATTTTTGTCTTCTCAGTGGTACAAATATGAAGAACATAAGTGGGATTAGAGATGGCAAATGGTAGAATTTGGGTCGGGTTTGGTCAAATCCAGTCCGTTTCATTACTTATAACTTCAAATCAATGTCTGTCCCAAATCCAAATTAGGTTTGATAATCAAATTCATGCCCTACAATTACGAATACGCGTCCCACGACGAATAATCCAACCCATGTAAAATTTCAAATAATAAATAATATAAATGATTTTTTCACTTTTTTTCCACAATGTTTTTTGAAAATTTCTAAAACATTTAAAATAATAAGTAATAAATATTTTAAAAATCAATGTTTTTATTAATGATTGATATTTATAAACATATCAAAACTTTAAAATAATGTAAATATCATATCAAACTTTAAAATAGTGCAAAAGTTGTTATATCAATCAACTTCAAATTCTAAAAGTTTGTAAATATATTCTCTAATATTTATAATTGCATATGTTTTAATATTCGTTAATGGATGAGGTTGACTAATCTTTTTATGGACATCTTGACAATTTTATCCGACAAAAAATATGTTTAGTTTTGCACATAGAAATAAACTTACAAAAGGTAGAATAATAAAAAATTGAATAAAGGTACATGAACTAGATAATAATGGATTCACAATTGCAGTATAACTGAAAACATTAAACAGTTTGAACATGGTCTTTTTAAAAAATCTTTAAAAAATCTTTGCAGTATAACTGAGCGGTCCTCTTCCTTTGAGGATGATATTACCTTCACCGCGGCCGATCGGGAAGGGGTTACCGATCCATATGATGATCCTCTTATCATCACTAGAGTCATCGGCGACCGTCGAGTCCACATGATTTTGGTGGACACCGGGGCTTCATGCAATCTAATGAAGCGTGAAGTGGCTGAGATGCTGGGAGCAGTGGCTCACGATCTCCCTATTGCCAACATAACCCTTCGGGCATTCGACCAAAGGAGTGTCCTTCCATGCGGGAAAATTATTTTCCCGGTCACCTTGGGAAATCCAAATAGGGACCGATCGGAAACCCTGGAATTCATTGTCGTTGAAGTCGATTTGGCTTACAACGCAATTATTGGATGGATTGGTCTCAGTAAGTTTGAAGCGGTCCCTTCTACGTACCACATGGTGCTCAAATTCCCCTCCGCTCACGGAGTTATTTTTGTAAAGGGGAACCAAAAAGTAGCAAGACAGTGCTACATGAGCTCGTGCCGAACTTTGGCACCAATCAAGAGGGCCCGGGTAGATTTGCTCAAGAACCTCGGCACCCGAGACATGCTATGGAACTCGTTGGGTTCAAACTAATCAATTTGGTTGAGAATAACTCAACCAAAACTACTCACATTGGGGCGCACCTGGCCCTGAATTTTGAAGAAGAATTGGTCCACTTGCTGAGAAGCAATGTGGACATATTCGCTTAGACTCCGGACGATGTGTCGGGGATTGACCAATCCGAGAGCGAGTATCGTATCAACACCGAGCCCGGAACAAAGCCTATTAGGCAAAAAAGGAGACATTACTCTCCTGAGAAAATTGAAACCATCCGGGCCGAAGTGAACAAGTTACTGCGGTCGGGGTTTATTATGGAGATTTACTATACTGAATGGGTCGCAAACCCAGTGGTGGTCTCCAAGGCAGATGGGAAGTGGAGAATATGCATTGGCTTCACCGACGTCAACAAAAGCTGTGAGTAAGATCCTTTCCCACTGCCGCATATTGACCGATTAGTGGATGCTGTGGCTGGCAGCACAATGATGGGTATCATCAGATATTCCTTGCTAAGGAAGATCATAAAAATCATCATTCATGACTGAAGACGGCTTTTATTGCTATGATGTTATGCCTTTCGGCTTGAAGAACGTTGGAGCAACATACCAGAGGTTGGTCTACAAAATCTATAAAGATTTGATAGGCCACATTATGGAAGTGTATGTTGATGATATGATTGTCAAATCCATGAATGATGAAGACTATATTCCGTTTTTGTCTCGTTGTTTCAAAGTATGCCGTAAATATATACTCAAACTAAATCTGAACAAGTGTTGCTTCGGGATCCGAAGTGGCAAGTTCCTAGGATATTACGTTTCTGAGAAAGGCATAGGGGTTAATCCTGAGAAAGTTCAGGCGATCATTGATATGCAACCTTCGAGAAACAAGAGAGAATATCAGGGGCTGATGGGCCGATTGGCATCGCTGAGCAGATTTATCTCTAGGTCTACGAACCGCGCTTTCCCTTTCTTCAGAGTGTTAAGGAAAGCAAGTCATTTTGGTTGAACATTATTTTGAAGACTTATCAGATTTGATGGAAAGAGTGCGATCGAGCCTTCTCATATTTGAAAACTTATCTGAACACTCCTCCTATAATAGTGAGCCCTACCTACCATGAACATTTAGGGTTGTATCTAGCCGTATCAGAGGCTGCAGTCAGCGCAGCTCTAGTTACCATTGGGGACGACGTTCACTGACCTGTTTATTACATGAGACATTCCCTGGTACCAGCCGAAACCAGATACACTACCTTGGAAAAGTTCATGCTTGCGTTGCAGAAAGCTATATCTAAGCTAAAGCATTATTTTGAAGGCCGAAAGATTTAAGTGTATACTGATCAGCCTCTGAAGGCAGTTCTGAGTCAGGCGTACTCCAATGAAAGGTTGGCCAAGTGGAAGATCAAATCAGCTCCATGTATCAGGAATTCGTGCCCCGAATGGCGATAAAGGCTCAAGTTCTCGCAGATTTCGTGGTCGAAATGACCCGATCAGCCATATTCTTAAATCAAGATGATGATCGATGGGTCATCTATGTTGATGGATCGACCTTTGTGGGAAAAGGGGAGGGTATCACCCTTACCATGCTGCAAGGCGATGTTATCCATTCCGCAGTTAAGTTCTCATTCTCTAGAACGAATAACGTGGTAGAGTACGAGGTCATGTTATCTGGGATGACCTTAGCCCGAAAGATGGGAGTTGCTAAAGTGCGGATGTTCTCAAACTCTAAGTTGGTAGTAGAGCAATTCGCATGAAGATTTGAAACACATGAGCCAACGATGAAGATGTATCATGCAAAAATCATAGAGTTGTCAAAGAAGTTCAATAAGTTCTCACTTGACCACGTGCCTAGAGAACAAAATAAGGTGGCAGATGCATTAGCTAGACTGGCTGTAGGCATACAAGATATTGGACCAGACACAGTATCGGTCCACATTCATGACCGACCTTCGGTCGAGATATCCGTGACCAAACAATCAATTGAGGAAGTTGGGGTTTTATGCCATTAACTCCATGACTTGAATATCAACATCATTGACTCTCCAGGGGAACTCAAGTGGATCGACCCCTTTATCAAATATTTGACCAATGGCCATCTGCCTGAATATGCATCTGAGGCCAGAAAGATTGATACCCGGGCTAAGCGATATGTTTTAAATGATGGGCGATTATTCAAGAAGAGTTTTAAAGGACCGCTCTTGCAATGTCTATCCCCAATCGAGGCTGAGGCCTTTATGATTTATGTTCATGAGGGATATGTTATATACACTTTGGAGCTCGATCTCTATATCATCGCGTTATCAAAGCCGGGTATTTTTGGCCAACGCTCCTCAATTATGCTAATGAGTACATTAGATGTTGCGCCACCTGCCAACACTATGCTCCAATCCCCCAACTGCGAGGAGCACCCCTATCAATAACTCCACTTCCTTGCCCATTCGACAGGTAGGGAATTGATATCTTGGTACCGTTTCCCCGATCGGTACAACATCGAAAGTTCTGCATTGTGGCGGTTGAATACTATACAAAATGGATCGAAGCTAAAGCGATGGCTATTATTTCCGAAAAGGTGGTGAATCACTTCCTGTGGAGGAACATTGTAAGCTGCTTCGGAGTGCCTCGAGCTTTTGTATCTGATAATGGACTTCAATTCCACGGAAAAGCCGTTTGGGATCTTTGCGTCAAGTTGCGTATCGCTCATAATTTTTCGTCAGTGGCTCACCCCCAAACTAACGGATTGACGGAGGTTTCCAACAAATTTATCCTGAATGGATTGAAAACTAAGTTGGAAGATTTGGGAGGAAAGTGGCCCGATTATATCTACGAGGTGTTATGCGCTTATAGGACCACACCCCGCTCTACGACACATGAATATCCATTTTCACTGGTGTATGGGTCTGAAGCGGTCAGTCCAGTGGAAGTTGCCATACGATCATCTCGGATAACCCAAAATGACGAGCATTTGAACGATGAGAGAATATCCTTAGATCTTGAAATGATTGAAGAAAAGAGGAACGTCATCTATGCGCACATATGTTCTTATCATCGAACTATGGAGCGGGCTTATAACTAGCGTGTCCTACCCAGAGAATTTTCAGAAGGCGACCTCGTTCTCAGGAATGTGAGAGTTCGGAGAAACGTTGTGAAACTAGATAGGAATTGTGAAGGGCCTTACCGAGTCTCGAAAAACTTAGGGGCTGTGGTCTATATGTTAGAAATTGTGGATGGAAACGAGATCCCCCGAACCTGAAATGTTATGAACTTGAGGCGATATTTTATATAAAACCTATGACGTTATTTGGCAATTATGGGCCATAAAATGTTTCTCATATATGAACAAGATACAACATATGCAATACAAACTATTTCTAACTAGGCGAGTGACCGATCTTGAAGTTAGATTTTCTGGACGAGTTTGGACTGGTGACCATAGCGGTCTATCCATAAGGCTTTCAAGTAGTGTGACAGCTCTGACGAGTCAGATGCTTCCACGTTTGTTGAGTACTTAGATAGATTGCAAAACTCTCAGAACGTACTACGAACTTAATTTCCCCTTCGACGGCACCCACCATCCGGAAACAGCTCTTGCTTCTTTGTACTTAACCATAAACGAGATAACAGGGACATAATTAGTCAGTCCAAGCGCAAGCCGAAGCTTGACATGGGACTGCTATCAGAACCGGGGTTTCGACAAGGCTTGCCATGGGACTTATAAAGAACCAGGACAACGCCGCAAAATTCATAATATTTTACAGGGACGGATTCAAGAGTGGTCTTTTAGCGCAATTAAAATCCCCTAACTTATTAAGCCCAGAAATATTCTAAGTTACGTTAAGAGGACCGAACAGTCTAGGTTCAGCGTGAACCCCGATCTTACACTTAGCAGAAAAAATTCATTAAAGTTGTGAAGTTTACAAAAGCAAAACACAGAAAGGAATGGACTTAAAGTTGGAAATCTAATCTACTTGACCTTCCTCCTTGTCTGCTTCACTAGACTTCTCTGCGATCCATGCCTTAAGATCCTCTATTTTCTTCCCCATCTCTTCAACTATCTCGTTGACCGATTTCTCCATCAGGTCAAAAAGAGGATAGTTGGGATCATTTTCAAGTGGGGGCTAATCTATTTCGTGGATCTCTCGGAAGTTTTCATCCTTGGTTAGGGGGTCAATCGTCTCCCAACGCTCATTTTCGGGATCCAGACCAAACTTGTTAATCATCTGGTCATTCATGTTGTCCATATATGTTTGCCTCTAAGGCAAACATCAGCGGTGAGCGGGCAAAACCAAGAAGGGCTTCCCGGACCGCTTCCTCAGTTGCTTCTTTGCCTCTAACCAACTATTCCTTCAATGCATCTTTTTACTCCTGGGACCGAAGGAGAAGTCTGTTGCTCTCATGAGATGGTTCCTGAATCTGACGCTCAAATTTCAAAACATGGGCCGTTGCGGAGTTAGCAGTTTTTGGGCTTCTCCAACTTTGAAGGTAGCTATTGAAAGCTCAGTGCCCGCCCCCAGCAGCTCTTCGTTCAAAGGGTCCCGATCGGCCCGGACCGATTCCAGCTCTTGTTGTTTAATCTCAACTTGCCGCTGAGCTAAGGCAAGTTGATTTTCCATGTCTTCAGAAGCCGAAGCGATGTTTCGACTTAGCTGGACTGCAAAGACAATGTCCAAGGCTCTTCTATGTGTCTGCAAGAAGCGATCTTGATCATAACGGAAACTCAACTAGATGGCTAAAGGTGAAGTTAACTTACCACGACCTGGGATTCCAGATAGGCTAGCACCAGACCGGAGATTGCGCCGTCAATACCGGGTGGGTTCTTTCTCCCCAAAAGGCAGTATACCTCTAGCACGTTGTCTTTCCAAGAAGATGGGGTTCTTTTTGGCCCCCGAGCCTTCGAAAAGGAGGATACCATCTACTGGATAGCCTCCCAAACGGATTCCGGGCTCGATGACGAGGGGACCGATCTCTCCTCAATGGTGACCCCTTTCGCCGAGATCGGGGCTGCGGGCCTACTTACTGCCGATCGCAGCCGTTTGTATTGCTTTGGGGCATCATCTTCGGGGCCCCGCTTGGTCTTTGTTGGAGGGATAGGAGGCCTCGACACTTTGTCCCCCAAGCTGGAGGACGGACGGACATCCTCCACCCGCATCGACCCCTGCAGCAACAACCGCACGATGTTAAGATACAGGGGAGAGTTATTTCCAATCATGTACATGGCGGAAAGGCCTAACGAGCGAATTCTTTTTAAAATCACTTCGTCCACCTCCTCCATTGAGGGACCGGGCCTCTGGCTGCTGGAACTTCCCGCCGATCGTGAAGACCCAGCAGCGGCATTGAATGTTGGCCTGGAAGACTGCAGCTGGGCCTCCTTCTTGGCCTTTGCAGCTAGCGCAACAAGTCGGCTTCCAGACATTGTATATGTGGAATCTGCAAAAGAAGAATAATAAGAATCAAGAGATATGAACTAAAGAAAGCCAAAGTCATACCCGATCCTTCTGACCCCGATGAGTTCGAGCTAGAGAATATTCCCTTCGGGGCAGGGGCACTACTCCTGCCCGCTACCCCTATCTCTAGCAGGTTCTTCTCCCGAAGTATGTATATTCGTTTCAGACGTCTTTCGGGATGAGGAAGCATTGCCAAGGTATTGACAATATCTTGGCGGGATGGGTTGAACCGGGTTCGGTCCAACTTCCCGATATCAGGATGAGTGGTTAGGAAGGTGACCTTCAATAGTTCTTCCATCGGAATGTCTATCCAGACATAGCAAGACTCACAATCGTGAAGAGAGTCTTCCTTGTCAATAATAATACAATCCTTCGTTCGGGTTGCTATATAATGCAACCTACGATTCCCTACAACCTCCTTCCCCTTCGGGATCTCACCAAAAATAGGTTGAAAAAATCTTTCATGGTTGGATCTACCCCATGTCTATGGCAATTAAAGATAAAAACGACTATATAGACATAACTGCCCGGAAAAAGAGTGAAAGTTGGGTAGTGAATCTCCTTAAGTACGGCCGCGACGAAAGGATGAAGCGGAAATCGCAGGCCGGACCTCAGAGAGGCATAGCTAACGGGTAAGGCGTTAGCGGGAAGGAAGCAGGGAACGTCTTCCTTCCCCCTCCTGATGGGATAATTGGCAGGGATCGAGAATATGACACGAAATTCTTCGATGTCAATCTCAGAAACAAGTGGATACCTAGCCCTACGGGTGCCATGGATGGTTACCTTAAGATTTGCAAAGAAATTGGAGTTTGAAGACAGTTGAACGAAATCGCCAGAGAGTTCTAAGGCTTAGAGATTTTTTCGCGAATAGCAACGATGGTTGCACAGTACCGAAATCCCAGAATTTATAGTCTCACATTGGCCACTCACAGAGTGACATGTCACTGCTGCAGACGGCTGCAATCTGACGACCTGTTCCCCTTTCGGAATACGGAAAGGTGCAAGCTACTATTAGAGCTCTGAATTACACTTTTGCCCATAGCCGTTTCAAATCTCAAATTTGAAATCTAACGTTATGAAATTTCTTAAGTACAGGATCGGTCCCCAAGGAAGCTGTCACAAACGCTCTCAAACGCTCCTCCGTTGGTTTGATCAGATACTCCTGCCTCAAACGCTCTCAATCAGATGGTCGAACTCACATCACCATCATGATGACGATAAAGTCCGAGGGCTAGTGATGAGACCTTCGGAACATGGTATCCCGAACCAGTTAGACCCAAGCTTTGTCAAGCCAGCCCAAGTGACATAAGCCGAACTTGGAGGCCCCAGATCCAACTCCCATGAACGACGGTCCAGCGAGAACAGGCGGGCCCGAAAGCCCATTCTTATCGATCGAGGACCAAACCCCATAGTCATCCTTTTTCCCCTCATCGGGACCGATCGGTCCAGATCACACAGACTGTGCTTCGGGCAATCCACGTTTCTCAATGTGTGGCAACAACCTCTTACAATTCTGTCAAAGGCGTGTCTGACAGAGTCGTACGAACCTCCTTCCGGTCGGGAGACAACCGGTTAGTAGCGCCAAAAGGCCTAGCGCCGTGCAGCCATATAGAGTCACACCCGGCGGCTTTCCCTCCCAACATGGGCCGACCTAGCTGCATGAGACAAGCACAAAACGACACCCTAGTATTCACACAATTGGGGAGACGTATAAAATGAACACTTGGGAAACATAAGAAATGATCTTTTTCAGCTCTTGCTGTATTTTCCATTATCTCTTCCCCTCCCTTGTGATCTCTAAATCAACCATGGCATCTATAATGAACAGTTTGATTAGTGGACCGACTAAGGGCATTTCTAACTCTTAGTCAAGTGGTTTTTTCCCCATTTTCACGGGTTTTCCAATATGAATTTGACGTGTCTTTTTCTGTTTGATTCATACTCATTTTCCCCATACTAAACAAATTAAAACCGAGTTTGTCTTGCGACGAACCGGACGACTCGGTTTTCAGACCACATCAATTATTAAATGGCATTATAGAGTTTCCTTTGGTTAATATTGTGTATAAAAGCAAAGCTAGGTGGCATGAGTTCTGGTGTGTAATGCGACATTCAAAATTGAGATGCACATGTATAACTTACTCTATATAATACATTGTTAGGCAAAATATATCATATGAAAACCACCTAACCCTATCATTTATGCTACAACTAAATGGCGCATTAGGTATACAAAATATACCACATGTCTATTTTTGTCATTTTTGTCATCATGTCTTCAGAATAAACATAGCAATAGTACAAGATTCGCACGGCTAAAAATAATTTAGTATGCTAATTACTTAACCTTGTCATCAATTTTTGTCTTCTCAATGGTACAACAATGAAGAACATAAATGGGATTAGAGATCAATAGTTAGGGTTTTGATCGGGTTTGGTCAGGCCACACCCGCTCATTACTTTAACTTCAAATGCATTTCCGTCCTAAAACCACAGAGGGTTTGAATATTCAAACTTTTGTCATACCCTTACGAATATTCGCCCACGACGAATAATCCAACATATGTAAAATTTCAAATAATATATAATATAAATGATTTTTTCACTATTTTTCTACAATGTTTTTTGAAAATTTCTAAAATATTTAAAATAGTAAGTAATAAATATTTTAAAATTTAATGTTTTTATTAATGATTTATATTTATAAACATATCGAAACTTAAAATAGTGTAAATAACATATAAAACTTTAAAATAGTACAAAAGTTGTTATATCAATCAACTCCAAACTCTAAAAGTTTGTAATATATTGTATAATATTTATAATTGCATATGTTTTAATATCAATAAATGCATGAGGTTGACTAATCTTTTTATAAACATCTTGACAATTTTATCCGATAAAAAATATGCTTAGTTTTGCACGTCGAAATAAACTTACAAAAGTTAGAATAATAAAAAATTGAATAAAGGTACATGAACTTGATAATAATGGATTCACAATCGAACTTTAACAAAACATTAAACAGTTTGAACATGGCATTATAAAAAAATATTCGAGGATCAATCCTTACCATAAAAGTCCATCATGAACCAAAAATCCCTAATGGCAATGAGATTGAGACACTCACAGCTTTATATTTCATTCGTAGAGAGTTCTTATTTCGTCACCGTGGTTTTTTCAACTTTTTCCGGGTTTCCCGCGTAAAATGCCTTGCACCTCAACCTCACATTCCGGCTAAGTAGTGCAATCTTATATGATTGTTACTATTTACTATAAAATAATTGCGACTTGTATTGCAATTTTACTATTTGATAAAGTAATACAATTCACAAGAACACAACATTATTGTGTACTTTTTATTTATAATCTCGTAATAATTTAATTTTAAAATAAAAAAAATATGATTTCAGACTAAATTAATAATATATCGAATTTGAAGAAATTAAATTGTTTGAATTGAAAATTAAATTATTGTTTATAAGAAAAATTGAAAAACTATTGTTTCTTTTTAAAAGATGTTTATTAAATGACATTATAGAGTTTCCTTTATTTAATATTGTGCATAAAAGCTATGTGGCATGAGTTCTGGTGTGTCATGCGACATTCAAAATTGAGATGTATATGAATAACTAACTCTATATAATACAATGTTTGGACAAAATATATCATATGAAAACCACGTAACCTTTTCATTTATACTACAACTAATGGCGCTTTAGGTATACAAAATATACCACAAGTCCATTTTTGCCATTTCTGGTTTCGTTGTACCAATCATCATGTCTTCAGAATAAACAAATCAATGGTGCAAGATTAGGATGAATAAAAATAATTTAGTATGCTGATAACTTAACCTTTTCATCAATTTTTGTCTTCTCTATTAAGTGTGGAGATCGGTATTGTTATCGATCAGTCACACTTGGATGATGATCGGCAATGTAGTCGATCGGGACACACATGGAAGATGGGATGGTCGGCATTGGTACCGATCGGTTGGAGACCGAAGTACGCAATACCGAATGTGACAAAGGGACCGAAGCATGTTATCTAAAGATATGAGATTGAGTCAATCAGTCGAGAACCGAACTGAGATATGGCCGGGCCCACTGGTCTATGATATCGGCAGTTATGGAAGGAGATATCGAAGGAAACAAGATCATATCAAATCAGTATATATGGACAAAACTCATGAAAGAGCTTAATGTCGAGCAGTTCAATACAATACCTCTACATTGCAGCAATCAAGCAGCACTGGAGATAGCTAACAATCTGGTGTTTCATGAGCGAACCAAAATATATAGAGATGGATTGTAACTTTGTGCTAGAGAAAATCCAATTGGTTGAAATAAGTATAAGGAAGATTTGTACCAAAGAGCAGTTAGCAGACTTACTAACCAAAGGTCTCACTCGAGAGAGATTTGAGTATTTATCCGATAAATTCAACATTGTGGACTTGCACATGCGACGCTTGAGAGGAGTGATTAAAAGTAAATATTATAGAATATTTACTCGGAAAGTAAATATTATTTAATATATATTTTGGCTAAATGATTGAACTAAATATTTACTTTTGACATATATTACATATTATTGTGCATACTATGTAAATATGGTAAATATTATTGTTAGTAAATTGGATGATATTATAGTTAGATAATCTTGTCATTAAACAAATTAAAACACTGAAAGGAGATTTTTTTTTCCAAATATCATGCTTTACACAAATTCTTCAACCTCGTTTCTCAACTGCTAAAATATTTATTATCATGCAGTAATTTTGTCGGAATATTAACCGATTTATTGGACTAGCAATGACTAAAAATAAAGTTGTGTATTCAATCGAGTTCGAGCTACTTTTTTCAAATTTAAAATAAACTCGTATTCTATTTTTTATGTGGATTCACTAGTGTTAGAAAAATAAATATTGCAATTATGGGTGCAAACGAAATGAATCAAAGTTGAATGTATAAAATTTTTGTTCGACTCAAAATAGACTAAGTTCGGTTTGAATTTGAATTAAGAAATGAATGATTCAAGGTTTGATACGATTGACGTATGGGTTTCACCAAATGTCTATTTTTGTTTGAATTGATTAAAAATATATATTATAATCCATTATATATCAATGTTTTTATAACGAACGGTATCCAAGCCGTATATCGTCAGGTATGTCAATTTTCCTTTAGTATCAGAATTTTTTTTCGTATCGCCCAGTACTAGGTATTAGAGTCGATTCCCGGGTTTTTCGGGTTAGACCTTTAAAAACTAATTAAATATTAATTTTTTAAAAAATAAAATAAAATTTGATATCGTCCGGTATACCGATCGTACCGCTCATACCGGTCCAGACCGGCACGTGATTCCGGACCGGTATGAAAACATTGCTATAAATACCACGTTTTGTGTTTCTAAGTTCTTCATCCCAAACTTATCTTGTTATAAGTGAACTTAAAGTTGTATTCTATGTTATAGTGAATTCGTATGGTGTTCGTCAATCACATTATTTTCACTCACATTAGATTTCCACGTTAAAGGTTTTTTATACCATTTCTAATCCAAATCACGATTGTTCGCATTCGACAAATATTACTTGCTTCAGAAGATCAAGAAACGATCTTATTTTAAAATGTAAGCAAAATGAACTTTTAGTGACTAACTCTTATAGAAATCAAGAACTTGATGATGACTGTCCATGAATACGCAGAATAAAGTGCTTCACAACACTAAAAGTGTAGAACCATTCTATTGAAATAGAATAATAATTGATTGAAGAAGCTTTATCTTTGCTGACCCGATCAAACAAAGTGGACGTGTGAGGCAGTTACTTTGCTGTTGAAACATGACTTTTTTCTTTCTCACGTAAGAGTTAAGAACATGGGTACATGTGTGTGAGTTGTATAAATAAAGGCAGTAATATGCCAAACAATTCATATTTTTTTGGGGGCAAATTGGCTAAATAACCTTATTCAAAGTTTTCATTTGTTAAATAACACTTTTTCTTAAAGTATTTGTTAACTAACTCACATTATAAAAGTATTGGCTAAATAACCTATCCCGACGAGAAGAAAATCTTACTTTTTAATTTTTATTAAAATTAAATAACAAAAATTACATACAATATATGAAATAATATTTTTATATAACAAATAAAATAAGATTATAAAATCGACACGTTTAGTAATTTCAACCGGTCGATATTCAATTTTTCTCAATCGAATGTATTTCTTAATTTAGAAAATAAAATAACAAATATCATTAACTATTATTCAAAATTTAAGTATCCTTCAATCTGCAAGTAAAATCGTTAGTGATTTATTGCGTAATAAAACGATTATAACGCATAATCTATATCGGAATCATAATCAAATGAAATACATATTTCCTGAATTACAAAATACGATTCTAAAATCGACCGGTTCAATGGTTTCAACCGATCAATTATTTGGTTTCCTCGATCGAATGTATTTCTTAGTTTAGAAATATAATTAACTATTAATCAAAATTTAAGAGTCATTCAATCTTCAAGTAAAATCATTAGTGATTTTTTGGGTAATAAAACGACTGTAACGCATAATCTATATCGGAATCATAATCAAATGAAATACGTATTTCAGAATTACAAAATGCATTTATAAAATCAACTGGTTTAGTGGTTTCAAACGATCGATTATTCGATTTTTCTCGATCGAATGTATTTCTTAGTTTAAAAAATAAAATAACAAATATCATTAACTATTAATCAAAATTTAAGTGTTCTTAAATCCGCAAATAAAATAATTAGTAATTTATTGATTAATAAAACGATTATAACGCATAATCCATATCGAAATCATCATCAAATAAAATACATATTTTCTAAATTACAAAATATAATTATTATATCGGCGGGTTTAGTGTTTTCAACCGATCGATTATTCAGTTTTTCTCGATCGAATGTATTTTTTAGTTTAGAAAATACAATAACAAATGTTATTAACTATTAATAAAAATTTAAGAGTTATTCACTCAACAAATTAAATTATTAGTGATTTATTGCGTAATAAAATTATTATAACGCATAATATAATAGAATCATAATAGAATGAAACACGTATTTTATGAATCACGAAATACGATTATAAAATCGATTGGTTTATTGGTTTCTACCGGTCGATTATTAGGTTTTTCTCGATCGACTGCAGTTCTTAGTTTAGAAAATAAAATAACAAATGTCATTAACTATTCGATCGAGAAAAACCGAATAATCAATCAATACATGCGTCATTCTATTACGATTTCATTATATATTATAATCGTTTTATTACACAATAAATTATTAATAATTTAAATTGCAAAGTGAAAGACTATTAGATTTTTATTAATAGTTAATTACATTTGTTATTATATTTTCTAAACTAATAAATACATTCGATCGAGTAAAATGGAATAATTGATCTGTTGAAACCACTTAACCGGCCGATTTTATAATTGTATTTTGTAATTCAGAAAATATGTGATTCATTCTATTATGATTCCGTTACATTATGCGTTATAATTTTTTTATTTCGCAATAAACCACAAATAATTTAATTTGCAGAGTGAATGACTCTTAAATTTTTATTAATAGTTAATGATATTTGTTATTCTATTTTCTAAACTAAGAAATACACTCGTTCGAGAAAAACTGAATAATCGATCGGTTGAAACCACTAAACCGGCCGATTTAATAATTATATTTTGTAATTTAGAAAATATGTATTTTATTTGATTATGATTTCGTTATAGATTATGCGTTATAATCGTTTTATTACATAATAAATCACTAATGATTTTACTTGCAGATTAAAATACTCTTAAATTTTGATTAATAGTTAATGACATTTGTTATTTTATTTTCTAAACTAAGAAATATTTTCAATCGAGGAAAACCGAATAATCGACCGGTTGAAACCACTAAAACAGTCAATTTTATAATCGTATTTTGTAATTCAGTAAATACATATTTAATTTGATTATAATTGTGTTATATTTTTTTATTACACAATAAATTACTAATGAGTTTACTTGCATATTGAAAGACACTTAAATTTTTTATTAATAGTTATAGAAATTTGTAATTTTATTTTCTAAACTAAGAAATTCATTCGATCGAGAAAATTGAATAATCTATCAGTTGAAACCACTGAACCGATCGATTTTATAATCATATTTTGTAATTTAGGAAATACATATTTCATTGGATTATGATTCCAATATAGATTATGCGTTATAATCGTTTTATTACACAATAAATCACTAATAATTTAACTCGCGAGTGAAGGACTATTAAATTTGATTAAAGGTTAATGACATTTATTATTTTATTTTTTAAATTAAAAAGTGCGATCGATTGAGAAAAATATAATATCGATCAGTTCAAACTACTAAACGTGTCGATTTTATAATGTTATTTTATTTGAAATTAGTTTTAAATTTTATTTGTTATATACAAATATTATTTATATATTGTATTTAATTCTTGTTATTTATTTTTAATAAAATTTAAAAAAATAAGATTTTCTCTCTTTTGGAGATATGCTATTTACCCAATTTGTCCTATTTTTTGTTCTTCAATAAAGTTATACACATTCTATTGTACTTTCATCACAATCCATTCTCCTTTCTTCTACTACCGGAGTTGGTAAAACACAATCGGACAACTGAAGATCATACATTCCAATATGTCTCAAAAATTTGGCCCAATCATCAATCAAAATAAGATACCACAAACTTAAGGCATCCAGTAACTATCATTTTGCAATGAATGAGAACTCATCTTTTAAATTTGGGCTATAAAATCTTAAAAAGCATAATCATTATATATAATTAAAAATATGGAGTGTATTAGGTACATTTATGTTGAAGTATAGAATTCAAATATCTTATGCGTAATGTAAAATGTGAATTTATTTACAATATTTATATAAGACAGTTATTTTCATTAATTATAAATATAAAAATTATAATTGTAACTAACAAATAATATTTCTAAACTGAAGGCGTTTGCATTGAATATTACAGATGGGAAATAAAAGTATAAATAGTAAATTAAGGAAGAAAACAACTCATCATTCTGAAAATAACGAAAACTTATTTTTAAAACAATTGCATGTATGTAAACTTATTAGGAATTTCAAATTTAAGACTCTACGTGATTCTACATTTTAGTTGAAAGATACATTATATATTTATAATATATTTAAAATGAATAGTATTTTGTTTTATAATAGATTATATATTCTAAATGTATTATATGTGTTTTATAATTCATGCAAAATACAACTTAGTATTTTTATAAAAATGTGTCATATTCAATACACTTATTAGTTAATTTACTTAGTGCAGTAACCAAATTACGAATCTTCTACTAAAGGTATGATCACAAGTTTGGCATTATAATTAGGCTACTAGACAAGATTGTGACTTGTCATAATGAGTTGGAATCCATACAAAATATGTTCCATGACATGTTCAACAAGACAATCTACGGAATTGTTTTTTTAAAGCTACTTTTTTGGTGGGAGCAAACAAGAATCTAATCACCTTATCCCCTAATCTTAGTATTAATCAAATTGTTAACCCCTAAAAGCAATTCCACCAAGCTATAATTAAGTATTATTGGCACCCCCCACCTTTTCATTAAATTGCAAGTGTTTAACATTGGCTACAAAGATAGCAATATTGTGACTATCTTTCGTAGCTCATCCGGGAAAAAACCTTTATGTTAATGGGAGTGATCAAAGTTCGAACACTGGTTTTTGCATGGTATGGATAATACTATTATCGAATCATTAATATTTCTTTTGGTGTATGTTAGATTAAATATAAACTTTTATATTTTTTGTGTTCTCATAATTTTTATTTTTAGAGGGTTTTATGGTTTAGGAATTAGGGTTTCGNACAAACATGTTTCTTTGCTTTCGACCCATCCATACCACTCCTGCACATTATGTTATAGCAAGAACGCACCAATTCCTGATCTCCTTTCATTTTTCCAACGCCTGAAGGTGTGGGAAATTTCATCATCAAATGTGGTTAAGAAACTACAGCCCCAAATAAATTCAAAGAACTCCTCCCGAGAATCGCATTATAAGGAAGTATAGGGAGATCTACGACTACGAATTCCACTAACAAAGTCCTTGATATTCCTTGATCTCCCAAAGTGACTGGCAAAAAGACAGATCCCTCAGCAACAACAACACTATTATTAAAACCAACCAATTTTGTTTGCATCGGCTGGAGCTTAGTAGTTCCCTTCAAAGACATTTGTTCGAAAGCTGCAAGAGTCAAGATATTGGTAGCAGCTCCGGTGTCAACTAACACTCGAGAAACATGATGATTTGCAATAATAGGAGAGATGACGAGAGTATCGTTCTGCTGTGAGAAAACTCCGGATAAATACTCAGGTCCAAAAGATATGATCATTTTTTCCAAGTCAAATAAGTGGACCAAATTAACTTCCATAAAGCGACCTTTCTGTTCCAACTCTCGGTAGGAACGCTTACGAGCTCGACTTCAATCTCACACGCTCCTTCCTCCTGCAATAGTCATTATATTGGGACCTAGATTACCCCACCTCGGCTGAGCTTCCTCGATATTTAAAATAGGTTGACCCGGATTAGGGCCAACAGGAGGAGGAGGAGGCAGTTGTTGATTTCCATGAGCAGGTGGATAACCTTCCCGCCCATATCCCTGCGGATTTCTACCCGACCACGGTTATTGTTGTCTCTCCTTCCATCTCTGCGATTCTGCTGACCATTATTATGAAATCCTCTCTGGCCCCCTCTTTGATGCTGGCCACGTTGTCCTCCATACCCACGGCCTCTTATGTTAGGTCGTGGTGGGTCTGCCTTAGGTGGTTTTGCTGCGGACCCCAAATGGACACATAATAACATCACTAAAATTCATCAAACTCACGTGGATCTCCAAGTTCGATGTATGAGCATGTGGGTCAGTTGACCCACGATATTTGCGGAAGATCCTTAGGCATCTCAATAAATTTGGACCGAGTAGCGCCAATAATTGCCGTGGAGAACGGCGACAGAGCGTTTGAGGTATTCCAAGAGCTTTGTAAAACTTCCATAGATGGTAGCGTCTTTCCTCAATTACCATGAGGTTCCCCAGCCCTTTCGTGCTCAATATAATCACCCTCATAAGCATATGTCTGATGAGTGTCTCGGGTGTGTTCTCTGTACACTCGTCTCCTTTGCTGGCCAAAAGTCAAGTTGGCCTCCAATTGATTCATTCTGGCATCATTTTGCTCGATCTTTCCACTTATTTCCTTAAATTTCAACTCTATTAAATCTTCAATCCTTTGCAGAGTGTCATTCTGCTCTCCGGTTGCCGCAGTATTTACTTGCGGCTCCAGCATGTGATCACCATCTTCCACTGCCACCTCAACTGGTTCCGGGGTAACACTGTTCCTCCGGGCTCTCCTTCGAGCTTCAACTTCCTCTAACTGAGCAATTAAAGTACACCTTCGTTCCTCCAAATCATCATCATCTTCAGTTTGATCCGCGAATCTAGATCGCGCGGGTGGCGAAAGACATGCATTGTTATGGACATCAGTTCGACCAATTCTCTCATAATCACAACACCTTGATAAACACCGAGGTGGTGGAGGATAAAATATAGGTACCCTTCCGGATCGCTCCTGGAGGGTCGAACAGTAACATTTTGAGCATGAGGCTCTTCCGGGATTGATGATTGAGCCCCCGGTAACGCAGCAAACTCATCGTTCGTCCGAGGATTAGGTTCTGCATCAATCTCTTCATCGAAACATCATCATCAGAATTCCGAGTAGTCATGATAACAGAAATCCAAGCCCAACAATAAAGCTCTCAATACGATAAAATCTCGGTCCCCATGGACGGCGCCAAACTGATCTCGTCTAAAAATAATTTGGGTATTTATTTTTAGATTAGTCAATTATTTAATTTCTCGAAATTTAATTGTTGTGGGGAAACATACGATATACGAGGTTGGGCCCACAATGTGTGAGCTTACGTCCTCGGGAGAGCAAAAATCTACCTTGGTTTTCACTATAGTAATCGAGAAATACAGTTACAATGAAGAGATATGGGATATATGAGTGAAAACGGCTCGTAAAACGAACAAATATACTTGGCTGTGCAGTTACTATCGAAACCTCGCGACTGCTTGCAAAATGTCTCGAATGCAGGGATGCAGTGCAAAATCTCGCGAATGCAGATTGCAGTGCAAAATCTCCCGAATGCAGATTGCAGTGCAAAATCTCACGAATACAGATTGCATTGCAAAATTTCGCGAATGCGGGGTTACAGTGCACAATCTCGCGGATACTGGCAGAATCTCGCGAATACTTGCAAGATCTCACGGATAGGACAATGCAGAAAAAGGAATGATTTGCCTTGGGAAGCGTGATAACAGTCTGAACTCTTTTCCAGTGCTTTGGAACTTATATTTATAGAGAAATCCGGCCCAACTGGCAAACTTCAGCCCATGAGCCCAATTTCATTTAATCTAGTCCAATGTACTTAAATAATATCCAATTAAATTGGAATAAGTTTCATACCGTCCCGGAGTTTCGGAAATGCATCTCGGTCGAGAATTAATTGAAAATGTCGATGAGAAAATACCGGAAAACCTCGCATACTAATTCATTGCCTCCATATATTGAATATGCAGCCAAAAATATCGCCCCGACTTACCGGCGCACTCCTCATTTGCCAAATTACGAAAATACCCTTGGTTCCGTTTAGTGCCGAATCTGTCTGAAATTGATAGAAATGCCAATATCGTGGTCATATATTGACCTGGGAAGTCCAAATTACGATAATACCCCTGAAAATATATCGTGATGCAAATCTATGAGAATACCGAAAATACCATCTAACCACGTCAGACGAGCTCCCGGAGTGTTATAATACCGAAAATACCCCAGGGTAATATCACGTTTTTTTAGAGTATCGGACGTCATGCCGACCTTTTAATGATCAGGGACCCCTTGATCATTTATCTAATTATGTGCTTCGAATGAAAATTTTTCAGGCTAGTGATGTCATTTGCACGAAAATCTCTGCAGCCACACAGCAGTAGGACGTAACTCGTAGTTCAAGAAACCATCTTAAGATTTAATTGATTATTTTGAAGATTTCACTATATTGTTCACCAGGTAGTTTGCCCCGAATGTTGGGCCACCCGATGCAAGGCTGAGTTGTCAACCTTGAGAAACACTCTTGGACACATAAACTTAAAGCAATTCATCGAAAAGTTTAAACATGTCATCAAAGCGATCAAGATGGATCATAGATAAAATTTGGATCGCACACCTTTTATAAGTTGAAAATGTTAATCCCTTAAAATTAATTTTATTTGTTGTGTGAAGACCGTTAGTAATCAATGTTCTCTAATGAAAATATTTTTTACGTGGGAAACTCGTGAAACAGGAGAAAAATTACGGGAAACCAAACTCATAAATTCCACTAAGAAAGAAGTACGAATATAATGGAAACAAAACAATAACTTATAAGAGGGAATAAGAGGGACCTTGGAATGCAAAACATCAATTTAAAGCTCAAAGTTATGTCTTTCAAACTTATTAGATCTTCCAAAACTATCATCTTCTTTAGTATTTCACCTTTATTTATAGAAAAATATTTATCATATTTGATCCAAGAATCTTACCCATATCTCAATGTTGTTCGTCGAACCACAAAACAAGATTTTTGCATAGCTTAAAGTTGTGATGGCGTCGAGATACATAGCTTAAAGTTGTGTTTATCATCGGTCACAATTCCTTGTCAACACTTGCACATCAATGTTGATCGGACAACAAGATGTGTCGGCCAAGCTCCATCTTGTGCTCATGACCTCCATCGTCATTGTCACTTCAAGTATTGATCGACATCAGCCATTGATGGGTCATTCGATCATACCCGGGAATTTTCGACCCGGTTGGTTCATTTCATGTCTTAACATTAATAATCTTATAATTACAAAATAACTAGAATAGTAGGAAGATCAAAATTTCGTCATCATTATCATTTGGCTAAATTAAAAATTCACTATTTCTCCACGTTATTTATTTCCTTATAGGACTTCAATGGAATTTAAAAATAAAATTGACTATTTCTTAATTCATTAATCGCAATTTAATGCAAAGTAATGAATTCATATAATGCATAGCGTAACTAACAAAAAACTTTGGGAAATGACTAATCTTTTTATACTAACCATGTTTTCGATCAACAACTATAAGATCACTCAGTGGCAATGAAACATGTGTTTATGAAGAAAATTAGGAAGAAGCAATCTCAAGAATGGATTTCCTAAATCAAGATTATGACTATGGTTTCAATTTTTTAAATACCACATTTCAAGAATAGAACAAATTTTGATAGATTATGTATTTTTTGAAAAACAATTATCTTTTTTTATTTGTCATAATCTTCACTGGTCATGTTAAAAAGATGTTACATGTTAACTTGTTCGGAATGCATGAAATTCCGATAGTATCATCGGAATGACCAAATAGTTTGATTTATTAGAATTAAATCTACGTATAATAGTGGGATCACAAGGATGCAATAATCCCAAAGAACCTCAACATCTTTTCCTAATTTGATGTGGCGCTTAGCTACCCAAATAGTTATTAGTGATGGTGATGTTAATCTGCTAGAGTAAAAAAAGTCCCCTCAAACAAAACATNTTGAGACACGTTTGATTGATGGTGTATTGCATGAGATATGATCATGAAGAGTTGGATTTGATAAAAAACAATAATGGAATAGAAAATGATTTATTGACGAAAATCAAAATATTGGCTAATAATCTCAATTCAACACCTATTATATCATTTTGTCAAACTTAAAAAGTACGAGATCACATTTTGTTATTTTCATACATTAATATCACAATTATCATAATTATAAAACTTTATAAATCAAATCTATCAAAACAATTAAACTATGGCAAAATTTGCCCATTTAAATCATTGACAAGTGAAAGAATATAATAAAATAAATAAGATAATTGTGAGTTCTAAATATGGTAAAGCACACCAAACTGTCATAGACAAATGAAAGAATATAATAAAATAAATAAGATAATTGTGAGTTCTGGTAAAGCACACCAATCCAACGAACTGATTCTAGAAGATTGCGTTGTCGATTGATTTACAAAATACAATTACCCAATATGCTTGTGACATGTGAAGTTAAGTTACACTAGAGTTGGGCCTACACTACCCAAGCAAAACAACTGCACTACCGTAGCAAAGCAACCTCGTCAAAAACTACCGTTTCAAAATAACCACCATTTCTCGAGAGTGTTCGCATTGCAAGTATTTTTTATGTATTTTTATAGGTATTTCTTTGATAATGTTAATATTCGTATTATTTTTTGATGGTAATTGCATTGTAATGATTAATTTAATATGTTTTATTTTTTTTCAAAACTTTTAATTGGCTTACTCGTCGTGAGATTGAGTAGAATCGAAATAAGTGAACACTAGCTATTGATGACGGAAAAGACACGAGACATTAACGACAAACCAAGTGGAGTGTTTGAATGCACATATGAAAGAGGTACGGAGATATCTCATATCAAGTTTGGTTGATTCTACTTTCTAGACGATGTTCATAAATCGATGTCAAGAACTTGCTAACATGACTCACAATATGCAGGTTCGTCATACTACTAATTTGAAATATATGTTTAATAGATTAATTGTCCTAAATTTTATGTAGACATTTACCCCTATGACACAGAAGTAATACGAAAAGCAAAGGATGAAAGTTAACTCGTACAAGATACATTATTGGGATCCCGATAGGCAGGTGAGAGAGGTTCAACGAATCAAACGTGGCCGCAGACGAAGCAACCGAAGGACAATGAATTTGGATAGACAGAGTTTTTCGTGTGGAAGATGGGTGGTACACTTACTCCATCGCGATGATGCTATAAGATGTGCTAGCATTACCCATATACCGGAGACCGAGCTAATTATTGGTACACCGACTTTGGAGAAGTTGAGGATTCAGTACACGGACTTGGTGCTTAACCCATTAGGACCTGAGAGCGAATGGCCACAACCTTGTTGGAGACTATGGCATGATCATCGTCTACATAAGAAATCTCATATGGGTAGTCGCAAACGTAACACAAGGATAAGAAACGAAATGGACATGCAAAGAAATGGTTGAACGTTTATATTTTTTAAAAAATTAGTCTTAAAAATTTTCAAACAAATGTTCCTTGTTTTAAAACTTAAACAAATTAATGCAAAAGATTCACATCAATATCATCGTGTCCTACGCCTTTCATGCTCCTGAGGCGCAAGATGTCCACCGATCCCACATACTCGCCCAGTCCTAATCCGTCTTTCTCTTCTTTCAAGCTCTTGTAGAGGTTCATCATCTCCGAGACGAGTGACTCCGTGGTCTTCTTCAGTATCCGAGGGATCAAGTGGCTGAGGGCCATTGGTCCAATAAGCAGAATACCTATGTACGATGTCACATAATCAGAGGAAGTAGCTTCATGGGACACATTGAATCCGACACCAGAAGAAGGAGTATGTTGCATGGACTGATAGAAACTCCACATCATCGACAACTGATGTGGTTTCAATGGAGGTAGAACAGGAGTTGAAATGGGAGCAAGAGCTCGAGCTGGAGCAGGAGCTGGCTGTAGGGCTGTAGTGGGTATATCTAGAGAGGTCTCATTGCCATCTCGTACCCCTCCATACAAATACGGGTATAAAGAATCTTACTCCAATGTCATCTGTTGTGCCACAGCATGTGGATCACTTTCAACTACTTGTGACAATGTCTGAAGTTGAGCCGCCTTAAATTCAATCAACACAATTGATTAGTAATGCAAAATATTACCACATGAAACATTAATTGTGTACCTCGTACAACACGAGTTGTGCACTCCTCCACGCCAACCGAATTTCCCCCATCAGTGAACCCAAGAACAAGAACGGCAATTCTATGGTACCCTCTGTAGTAAGTCCGCTCAGATGTCTCAGCTTCTTCCGGATTGTAAACCAAATAGAACCTAGAAGCCCACTGAGTCACACTATCGTTATAGATCACCTCACATGACTGTCATGTTTCAACCCAATGCTTATGGTTTGCATCGTTCTAGGTATACCTATCCGGTACCCCAATTGTCGACCCACACGTTCAATATTGTGTGGTTCCACGATCCCAAAGAAAAGCATAGCTTCCGTGTAATGCTAGAGTGTATTCGTAGTATGATCAACATGGGCGAGATCGATTGGTTTGGACGGACAAACTACAAATGAAATTGATAGAATGATATAACAAAACATCAAACATAATCAAATTAAAAACGTAACTTGACATTACCCCGGAACGACGGATCAAGTCGAGTGAGTCACTACAAATGCTCAATTTATGATTAGCAACATCAGTCTGAACCGTTGTCATAACATACCTACACAATCAAAACAATTATATAACCTCAAGTTATATATTTACCAAAAACAAAATAAATAATATAATAAACTGAAAGAAAGATCTTACCTATATCCAAATATTTCCCTACAACTTTGTTCGTACTTGTCTCCATTGAACAGGGTCAATCGGTGTGGGCATATGCTTGGAGTCATACTATAAGCCCAAATATGTCAATAAAAACCTGTTATTTTCAAAGATATATCATATAATATATAAATTTATTTATTACTAGTAATAGACGCACCCCTAGGCTTCGTTGTCTCATAGCTCCTTCACACAGGCTTCGGTACAGAAAAGTCAATGTAGCTGACCCCCAACTCAATTGGCCGATCTCTTCGTCATCGCCTAAAAGATCAAGCAACATTATCTTTGCTTTGTTGCCGTAGGTATCGGGAAACAAAACACTGCAAACTAACAGTGTCATAATGACACGAGCACACCTACAATTGACAATCAATAAATATTCACTATGAAAAAGAGAATTGTGTATGTATGTTGAAACTTTGTTTGCCGTAGAACTTCATCCGGTGTAGAGTCCATGGTCACTGATTGACATGCTATGATGACGTACTTCCCTAATGGAGCTAGAAGAAAGGAACGCCCTTCATATTAGTCGGATTCCATCCAAACCGAGAACTAATAAAATCTATCTACTTGGGTTCAGTCCAAACTCTTCGACTGGTCACTATTAATGTTCTATAAATAGGAAGACCCCAAATAATTGATACATCTTGTAATGTCAGTGTGGCATGCAAATAAACAACACAAATTATTTAGTTTAAAACCATAAGTAAAAATTATTATGAAAACTTACTTCTCCGGAAGTGAAAAAAAATATATGTGTCTCGTGACACCATCGTTCTATCAAAGCAGTAAGAATGTGCAGATCTAATTGCAATCTGCATGTCTTCAACACTCCATCAAACCCCTATCTATCAAGAACCCGAGCTACGTTGGATGTAATTTCCAAGTCTCTTAATATGCTATCCCAATGTTTGAAATCGATGTGACCAACACTATTGTCACCTCGGAGAATCCTCTCACTGATATGTCTCTCTTGAAGTGTAAGTACGCTCGTATCTATGGGTTGTTGTGTCCGATAAATCATTATAATAACCTACAATTAAAAACAATTAATTATATTAAAAGAAATACACAAAAATTTATTAATTGATATAAACAAAACAATTACAAAACAATAGTATACACAAATTAAAAACAATACAAATTTACATAATAGATTGCGAATATAGAAAAACTTAATGATTAAATAGAATTTTGTTACATCTAATTTTTCGAATCAAATACTTATACGTTTTCTCATTACAATTACAAATTGCTATGTTGCACCAACAAGGGTGCAGGGTGCGAGATTCAGGATGCGAATGTGCGAGATTCGTTAATTTTTTACGAATCCGATAAAGGTGTGTTAAGGATTCGTTGATTGAAATAATATAAATATATTATTTTTTTACAATTTACTCAATAATCAAATAATATTTCAAATCATTTCCATTACTAATATGATGAATTGTATAAAATTTCATACAAATTAATTAAAATATATTTTTTTCAATTTTTCGATTTCCTATATATTGCACGAATCCGAGCGAATGGTGCCACTTATAGAAATTGACAATATAAATAAATTGAAGCTCTTAATCACAATCAAATATTCAAACCATTAATCAAACATTCAAATCATTGTACGATAAAATACGATACATTACAATACTAAAAATTTACCTTTTTTTTTTGTAAAATCTGCCGATAGAAAACAAACACCCAGGTGTGTTATAGAACTTTCCGGCGAGTAGTAGCGACAACGACAGTGATGCCGGTGGTTTACCGCCAGGTTACAACGGAGGTTTCCGGCAAGGTGCAGCAGCGGTGGTGATATTGCCCGAGGTTATTTATGTAATTATGTTAACCTCGGGGCTCGCCCGACATGGATATGTGGTATTTTCGGTATTTTTATATGTCTATCGCGAGGTGTTNAATTACTCGAAATTAGTGTGTTATGAGGACACGAGCGATATACGAGGTTGGGCCCACAATGTGTGAGCTTACGTCCTCGGGAGAGCGAAGCTCTACCTTGGTTTTCACTATAATATTCAACAAATACAAGTACAATGATGTGACAACAATAGCCGAGATGAAAATGTCTCGAAAAGCGATCGAAAACACTCCGTTGCGCCGGAAAGAAGACCAGTTGCGTGTTGTGGTCTGTAACACGCGACTACCGGCGATTACTCGCGAATGGAACAGTACAACAGGTCGCGAGTGTCAGGCGGGATCAATATGTCGCGACTGGAACAGTGCTGATAATGCCCGAGGTTATTTATGTAATTATGTTAACCTCGGGGCTCGTCCGACGTGGCTATGTGGTATTTTGTGTATTTTTATATGTCTATCGCGAGGCGTTCTCGAGGGTATTATCGTAATTCAGCAATGCTGGACCCCATATAAGGCTTCTGTAAGTGTTTTGAGATGTTTGGGTTATTTCGGCACCGGACGGGGCTAGGGGTATTTTCGTAATTTGCCACCCGGGAGCACATCGGCTTGGTGCAATGATGTTATGTGGCTGCGTATTCTCTGTTTGAAGGCAAAGAACTGATATACGAGGTTTTCCGGTATTTTCTCATCGCATTTCCGACTAAACTCTCGGACGGGATGGAGTCCCGAAGTTCCGTGGAGCTGTGACACTTATTCCGGATTAATTGGATATTTTCTAAGTAAGTTGGACTAATTTGACTAAGATTGGGCTTTTTGACCTTAAGTTCACTTATTGGGCCGAATTTCTCTATAAATACAAGCCCCAGTGCATTTGGACGGGTTCAGACTCTTGGCACGCTTCCCAAAGCTCCCGGTTTCGACATATTTTGCCCCACTCGCGAGCTTTTTATCCAAAAGTCGTGAATCCCTCATCTTCACGGCCACACTCGCGACTTTTTGCACAAAAAGTCGCGAGAGCATGTGTTCATTGTTGTATGTGCGAGATTTCGTCGCCTGGACCTCCGATTCGCGTGTTTTCGCCTCCCGGACACCTGGACTCGCGAGTTTTCGTCCCTTAGGCACCAAGACTCGCGACTTTTGGCACCATTCGCGAGTTTATGTCCAAAAGTCGCGAACATCACCTTAATTCGCAACTTTTCGTCGCCTCGGGTGCGATGGAGTGGAATTGATCGTTTTTCGTACCATTTTCATTCGGATTATCATTATCTCATGATTGTAATTGTATCCTTTGATTATTATAGTGAAAACCAAGGTAGAGATATGCTCTCCCGAGGACGTAAGCTCACGCATTGTGGGCCCAACCTCGTATATCGCTGGTGTCCTCACAAAAATTAAATTTTGAGTAATTAAAAATTGACTGATCATAAACAAACACTCTAATATATTTTTGGACGAGATCAGTTTGGCGCCGTCTGTTGCGCTCGAAGACTTAATCCCATTGAGAGCTCTTGTCCTGAGCTTGTAGCTTGTTGTGTATTGTGAGGATACGGGATTCCTAACATGAGAGTGATATAGATGAAGAAAGTGTATCGGATTGCAACCTTTATGTAGTCTGTATAGCTATCGTGCATATTCCATACGTCATATCGGTTACTTTGGTGGTTTAAGGTTCAAGACTCGGAGACTAAGGAAGTTCATGAAAACTTGTTGAACTGTTTATTGGTACATGGATCGTACATGTCCTATAGTGAGGAAGTGAGTATCTTAATATACAAATTGAAGAGTCGAATGATAAGCTTTTGGGAATATAACGCATCGATAGATTATTATGACAAAACTAGTATGGAAGATAAGACGTTCGCAAATAAATGTGTTTATCGTGACAGAAGGAGTAGCTTCCAATATGGATAGTGAAGATGTGGTTAAAATGCCAAGGTATTAATCAACGGATAACCACGAAATGCGTAAGGTTATGATAGAATCATAAAATGAAACTCCCGAGTGGAAGTGTAATATTCAAAGACGGTCTCGTCTTCCCATTTTATAAAGCGTATATTTATGTCTCGACATCTCAACTTAGTNCCACTCTCCCTAATAACTGTTTAACATGACCTGAAGAAAGACGCCATGAGTATGGAGGAGCTTACTCAATATGTACTCAGTTTGTTCGGGATGATAGAACGTGTGAAAGACTGAAATTAATGATGTGGGTTTTTCTTGTTTTGAGTTATCAACGGGGTTTTCCGGTTATCCATTCGTGAAGAGTCTATATAGCTATAGTGCATATTCCATACGTCATATCGGTTACTTTGGTGGTTTAAGGTTCAAGACTCGGAGACTAAGGAAGTTCATGAAAACTTGTTGAACTGTTTATTGGTACATGGATCGTACATGTCCTATAGTGAGGAAGTGAGTATCTTAATATACAAATTGAAGAGTCGAATGATAAGCTTTTGGGAATATAACGCATCGATAGATTATTATGACAAAACTAGTATGGAAGATAAGACGTTTGCGAATAAATGTATTTATCGTGACAGAAGGAGTAGCTTCCAATATGGATAGTGAAGATGTGCTTAAAATGCCAATGTATTAATCAGCGGATAACCACGAAATGCGTAAGGTTATGATAGAATCATAAAATGAAACTCCCGAGTGGAAGTGTATTATTCAAAGACGGTCTCGTCTTCTCATTTTATAAAGCGTATATTTATGTCTCGACATCTCTACTTAGTAATTGCTATATGGACTATCAAGTCTCTTACTAATCATTCAGTGGATTCGAGCATGTTTGTAGAGTAGTCAAATCGCCCTGGTTTTCATTGGTGATTAATTGTTGTTCGAAAAAATGGGTCATGTCTTTAACGATCGGTGTTGTCTATTTGAATCGTGTGAGTCTGCATTAACGAAACCCCTTGAAGAGTCTTGCAACTCTTGGAATTATGCTTGAGGATTTGGAATTAAAGGAAACTATTGAGCTTCAATAGTTGAAGTTAAATCTCTACTCGATGATCAAATTATTAATAACATGAACCCTATGTTGAAAAGATCATTTAATTATTTTTCTTAATCATCCGAAATGGTATTAGTTTGGATTATTCTTATTTTATCGTGAAGGCTTCATGTGTTCGATTTACTTCATTATCCAGAATGGATGTCGCTTAGAATGTATTCATCAAGATGATAAGCAGTTATTTAAAGATATTTGAGAATTATGGTTTTTAGATTTTCAGAAGCATCAACCGTTATACGACTATGCATATTGGAGTTCACGAAAGAGATATCAAAGTTGTGGCATTTTATTGATCGCCCGGAATGGTATTCGTCCGGAAATATATGATTATTGAGCATTCTTTATTAATTAACCTGTGACATTATCAAGCCGGCAAGTACTTTGACCATATGCGCATCCTAGCAAATGTCTTGGCATTACTTAATAAGCAACGTATTGAGTTAGTCTGGTTTAACAAAATTTTTGTTGCTTTTGAACGATTTGTTATTTTTCCAATCACATTGGGATATCATGAAATATCATGGTCTTTATTAACGGAATTCGTAGTGGTGGATCTTCCTATCTTCTTTTACAATTTTCCCCTGGGAAGAAGTGCTTTAAATCTAATCGGAGCTACCATATCCCTACTCCTCTTTGATAGCTCTATTATTATGTTCCGGAGTAAAAGGGAAATCATGTGTCGGCAAGATATGTTCCTAGTGTTATGTTACGAAGCGATACGACGATGTCTAATGCGAAGACATGCATCTATATAGTGGCATTCTAAATGGAAGATCGTATTCACATGATATAGTTTTGTTCTAGAAGGAAAAGAGAAAAATGTATAAAGATTGAACCTCTATTATTAAGGGGATTTTTAAGAATGAAAAAGAATTCATCGAAAGAGGTGGATATTTTCCCGTGAAAATGAAAACATAGTTATTGAAGATGTGGAAGTCCTATTGCAAGGAAGGGCTCTATGAAATGCATATAATCGATCGCGAACCTATTTGTGGCTCCAAAGTCGAACGATGCCTACAGAGGACCTATATCTATCGTCGACCTTGACATAATGTTTAAGTTTTTGAATACTTGAAGTTTTTTCAATTAAGCCTTTTGGTTTGAAGAAACCAGATGCTACGTATTAACGGACGATGAGATCAATATTTAAAGATGTGAGAAGAAGACTGTATGGAAGTCAATAGTGATAGTATATAGATAAAAACCGGTCTGCAAGTAATCATTTCCAATATTTAAGCGAGTGATTGAATATATTGATGAAGTATTGAGTGAGGTGGAATCCTTCTAGATGTGAGTTGTTAGTTAAAGACGGAAATTCTTCTTGGTCTATGATGTTTGTAAGCGATATATAAATTGATAACTACATACTCGGGTTGCTTTTGAAGGTTGAAAGTGTTATATAAATATCGATTCGTTTATGTCTCTACTCCTCATCATAAACCTTTGGGTTTATGTTTTGCGCATTCAAAGAAGTCATAAGTATTGCCCTAGTTGGGTTTGATGAAGAGAAAGAAGGGTCGTAATGATGTTAGTAGGAGACTACAAAAGGTCCAATTCTGTTGAACCGACCTTAGACCGGTTAAGAGAGAGGATTTAAGATGTTACGAAAGTGAGTCTCATTAAAGTGACCATATATGCGGAGCCTTCTATTGACATGATAGGATAGAGTAATTATTTCCTTCCAATGAATCGTTGGAATGAATAGTACGTGACGTGTCACATTTGCAATGTCCGCTCTTGATATTACACAGGTTTTGATGGCCGGTGAAGTTAACACCCATGCTATTTAACCCAATATTGGGATATACACCAAAAGTTTCCATGTAATAAAACTAGTATGCTTAGTACGTTGTTATGAGCGAAATTTCTTATTATCAAAATAGAGATTGCGGATAATTGCGGTACTCCGAAAACTAATTCAGTCAACACTGGGGACTTGCGAATAAAAACGTTTCGTCAATATGGAAGAATATGTGGATATTATAATAGTTTTGAATTAATATGGAGATGATATAATCATGATCTTTGAACCAGCAACCAAGGGAGGCGAGTTCAAAAACCTATAGTTTATTTCACTCGGAAGAATGAAAGTTTGTTGACGGGAGTGAAACCCATTATTGTTCGAATTCATGATACATGTTATCGATTAACGGGAAGTCATGTCTTTCTACTCGAGGGATTCTTTTATTTATTCGAACATGATAGTGCTAATGGATTTATCCTCAAACAAAGATGTATAGTGTCAGAGTTCTTTTGTCAGCATATAAAAGCCTACCTTTCTCCGGATCGATAAACAAAGATGTATAGTGACATGCATTCTATGCATTCGTGAGATGTTCAGAATAATGAGTTTTCAATATTTATATATTAGACAGTGAAGTGTATTGCGATGCAAGAGAATACTTGTGCCTATCGTCATTATGGAGAAATCACTAGTGAGATTATCTCAAGATGAAGGGCAATCTTTGAAATCGTGCAATTGGCAACCGAGTTTGCTTATAAGTATCAGAACTGGCAAGTAGAATCGATTAGTAAACAATTTATATCTCCGCTCATCATCTTGTGCGAAGTTTAGTGCATTCAAGAAAGAAGTTTATGCCGGGGACTATGTTGAGTGTGAGAAGATGATGGGATAAATATTGCAAGTTAAGTGGGAAAATTGGTCAGTGTTGCCCTAGGTATCTTCGGTGAATATCGCAAGCGAAATTATAAGTTGAGTCATATTTGCACTGGGTATATGTGGCGACAATTAAACAATTGTTCATGATTTCTAAGTCGACACATGGGGACTGACATTAGTATGGGGCTTCGCGATGGCTGTGGATATGAAGGAATTGCGCATTATGATATTGAAATGAGCCATTGAACTTATATAAGTTGAAGGAGTATCCCAAGTTTGGGAACATGAAAGAGAAAATTCGCTATGATCGTGTTGCTTGCTGGTGTGTGATTCTTGAGGAATTCGTGTTGGATAATGCAAAGAAACTCCTCGTAAGATACTTTGCACAATTATTGGAAAAGATCATGGGTGAATGGCGTGAAAGCAAGTGTCGCATGTGGTCTCCACATGTAGGCACTCATAATTGTTAGTGATGTTATCGATATACATGGGAAGTCAAGTGATTGATGTAGGTGTCACGTGTGGCCTCCACATGTGGACACGAGCGGAGAGGAGCAGCTACGGACTTGCATATTGCCAATTTGCGCAAGTATTGTGTATAGACGTGACTCATCGATCTTTTTAAAATAAAATTTTCCCCTCTTTTTTGTGGTCATATTCTAATTTTTNTCGTAAGATACTTTGCACAATTATTGGAAAAGATCATGGGTGAATGGCGTGAAAGCAAGTGTCGCGTGTGGACTCCACATGTAGGCACTCATAATTGTTAATGATGTTATCGATATACATGGGAAGTCAAGTGATTGATGTAGGTGTCACGTGTGGCCTCCACATGTGGACACGAGCGGAGAGGAGCAGCTACGGACTTGCATATTGCCAATTTGCGCAAGTATTGTGTATAGACGTGACTCATCGATCTTTTTAAAATAAAATTTTCCCCTCTTTTTTGTGGTCATATTCTAATTTTTCAAGTATCTTTTTTGACGACATGAATTCAATCGACTAGGGGACTGGTAAGATAGGAGTAGGTCCATTGCATTTTAGTATGATGGAGGATGGAATAATTTAATAGGTTAGATTAGAAATGCAATGTACCGCCTGTCTTGTAGTCGATCATTTTCAAACTCGTCAAATTAGATATTGCGTCAAAATATTTTGAACATGATGAGTCCTTCTGTCTGCAGCAGAATCGTTTATACATAATTACTGTTAGAATATGTCAAGGGGCCCGATTTATTATGACATAGCCGGCTTAGTACCGAGCATATTTCAGTGGCAAATCAGGGTGCAAGTATATACCTGACTCCTCCATCACACGTCGGCGAGGGTTGCGCCCTCGTCGGAGGCTGGTCCATTTCCGCATGGCACCGTCTTATGGACGAGCCGAATGACGTCGTCTTATGGACGTGTCGAGGGTGTGATGGCGCCGTCTTATGGACGGGCCGAGTAAGTGGTGACGCCGTCTTATGGACGGGTCGAGAATGTGATCGAGCCGTCTTATGGACGGGCCGAGTAAGTGGTGACGTCGTCTTATGGACGGGCCGAGTAAGTGGTGACGCCGTCTTATGGACGGGTCGAGAATGTGATGGCACCGTCTTATGAACGGGCCGAGTAAGTGGTGACGCCGTCTTATGGACGGGTCGGGAGTGTGATGGCTCCGGGTGCAAGTATATACCGGCGGCGAAAGTGTGATGGTCCCGGGTGCAAGTATATACCGGCGGCGAGAGTGTGATGGCCCCGGGTGCATGTATATACCGGCGGCGAGAGTGTGATGGCCCCGGGTGGAAGTATGTATCGGCGGCGAGAGTATGATAGCGCCGGGTGCAAGTTTATACACGGAGATAATGTGTAGTGAATTGTGGGTGCTTCGTGAGACCCTATGATAATATGTTGACCCCGGGTGCAAGTTTATACCTGTGGGACAGTGCATGCCGAGATTCATGTTTTTGCTCAACTAGAATGCAAGTTCGTCGAGAACATATTTTTCTGAGACATACTAAATGTTGTTTGTGCGACAGAGATATCCTTTTTCACGAAATTCATGGTCGATTACCCAGATGAAAGCGCGTTATTTATTTTCAAAGAAAATATTAAACCACGCGTTTGAGTGGTTGGCTATCTATCGTCCACTAGGAGCGAAACCTATTAAAAGGTCAAGCATTTTTTATTGCGATTGGGATGGACGAGCGGTTAATCTTTGACTGTGATCGTGCGTATGGTTTTCATTTGAATAAACGATTGGAAACGGGAAAATAGTCGCTTTATGGTTTGCATTCAACAAACGTTATGATTACTGGGGACTCGCACCCAGGATCGGAAATATCGTATAAACTTTAGGTGATTATCTGGAATCCATGTCATATTCATGAAATATCTCTTCGCCAAGTCACGCCGAGGAAGTATTTATTCTGAATCGGCGAACTAAATATATGAGAAGCTATTATTTATCTTTGGGAGAAAATCTTCTTGATTCAGATTATTCGATATTAGATCTTTCTTAAGGCGATCGGAGAAATTGAAGAGAAATGAAAGGAAGTTTCATTAAATGACGAGGACTATTAAGTTATTTAATATCAATAGAAGAGTGTATTAGCGGTGTAGTTATGAAGCCACATTATAACATGACTTCATTCGCTAAACCAACTTAGTACGGTCCCATAGCACAGACTTCATTATTTGCAAAGGCGTATTTTCATTGACCGTCAAATTGACCAATTGATGGTCTTATGGTATCAATTCTCGTTAGTTATAATCGGGCAATCTCAGATATTACAGAAATTGAAAAATGATACCCTACCAAGAGACTATTGGCTCGAAAGTCCATCATTTAGGCTTAATCATATGCACATATATTTACTTGATGATTGATCGTTTTCATGGTTTTCATTCAGAGAAATGATTAGAGTATCCAAATATTTACCATATGGTATGAATTCAACTTAATTCTTCTACGACTGGTGACTCACAGTTATGATCAATGTGATCGAAAAAGTATCCCACAGCAAAGGATATTCTGGATAAAATGTTTGTCGTATAAGGACATTTAATGACACCGATATTTGCCCATTTGATGATTAACAAATCTCATGTTTGGTACCTTCGATAGCTTACGACACGACGGTTTGTTTATTGGTGAATGAGAAAATCTATACAGAAAAATTCTCGATAAAGATTGTAAAGCGGCATACGAAGTGGATTTGTTTCGGACAGATATAGAGAAAGACGTTTGTCTCGCCCATAGCACAAAATAGTCATTTGATAAGTTGTGAAAACTGCCTCACATGAAGAGGTATCTTTGTCTCGATCAATATTGTGTCATTCGCCCGTTCTCCGAATGTCAAGTGGATAAGTCAAAGAGATAGAATCAAGTTATTGTTGGGCACTTGTTTATGTCACCGATGAACATGATGAATATATGTTAAGTGGATGAGCCTGTATTTTTATTTCGTATAAATGGTTTATCCAGTAATTGTCTCATGACTGTCTCGTATTTTTTGTTATGATTGAAAGAACCAAGAAGCTAGCCTGGATGTATTAAAATCGCTCCCTTAAACGAAGTTGCGATAGTCAAGGGTCATTCCCTTATGTATGACGAGGAAACTTGTGTTACGATCTCCTACGATGAGAGACTCCTGATCAGGATCCATACGAAAGTGATCAAGTAATTACCCCCGAAAGGAGTAGACTCTTTCAACACATTATGAATGGGTCTTAAGTATTTATGGATGGCTCGGGTTCATTATTTATGAGAGAGACGGATTATCACGTTATTGTTTAACACGTGCGTAGCTATTTACGGTCATACGGTCTAGAGAATTATTGCGAGCATGACATGGATTATCTTATTTCCCATTGGAGATATTGTAAAGTCGTTTTAAGGACGGCATGGATTTTCTTACCCGAGATAACACCACGAATATATAATTATCTATCAGGCTTGATCGAATTGTAAGCTTTTCCTATACACGGAATCAAGTAGAGGCAAATCTTAAATTCGAAGATAGAGAGTATCAATCTCAGACGGAAGTGTGACTCCTTTTATCAAAGGAAACTTATGAGTGTAAGACGAAAGTATGACGTTTCTTGTCCTTCTTATGAGAGTTAAGCTAGTGTCTTCCGAGGCGAATCTCGCCGCAAGAGAAACTCATTAAAAAAAAAGGGAATCTTAATTCTTAGACGTCTGCTAGACACACCTTGCTTTTATGCGACTTTTTATGCGATCGTATCTAAAAGAGACAGTAAGTCGTCATTTCGCCTTAAAGTTGGGAACTCAATTCCAAATTCAAACGTTGCTCTTCATGTTTAAACATATGACCTTGTTTATTTCAACGGCCCTTACTAAGAAAGCACGCATGCTATATAGGCGAAAGCCTTTACGGTAGCCGATAATTGTAAATTAGTGGGAATGACAAAGGAATAAGTATCAACCTCCTGACAAAGGCGGCAGAGTGATTTTCTTCCTAGAAGATGTGGATATCTCATGCTGGAAAAAATATATGAGCTCGATGTTTTGTGGAAAAAATATATGAGCTCGGTGTTTTGTGGAAAAAAATATATGACGCTGGAAAAAATATACGATGGTAACAGGATTGAATTATGGAGTTAAGGAGTCGAGCGAACCCTCAAAGTTATGAAAAGCGGAACTTTGACTAAGAAGAAAGCGAGAGCCCCAAGGCGAAACTAAAACCTCTTGATGACAGTTGAGAAATATTTTCTAAGTTCGATCGAGTAATACTAACAAATCGAAACGATGCATCATAATTTCAGTCAATAACGAAGCGCACTAGTATGCAAAGTAAAAAGTGATACGTATAAGAGCATGCACTCCAAGTTGAAGAAGCGTGAAATTCTCAATTCATCTCGAAATCTGATTCCGTTAGTAATAACAAGATGACTTTGACCTTATTCATGGTATTGTTAAAAGTTTATGAACGAGTTCTGGATTTCTAGACGAGCTGATATAATGTGGTTTACGACTCAGAATCTGAATCTGAAAACCAGGGGACTATTGATATTGCCCGAGGTTATTTATGTAATTATGTTAACCTCGGGGCTCGTCCGACGTGGCTATGTGGTATTTTCGGTATTTTTATATGTCTATCGCGAGGCGTTCTCGAGGGTATTCTCGTGATTCAGGCATGCTGGACCCCATATAAGGCTTCTGTAAGTGTTTTGAGATGTTTTGGGCTATTTCGGCCCCGGACGGGGCCAGGGGTATTTTCGTAATTTGCCACCCGGGAGCACATCGGCGGGGTGCAGTGATGATATGTGGCTGCGTATTCACTGTTTGGAGGCAAAGAACTGATATACGAGATTTTCCGGTATTTTCTCACCGCATTTCCGACTAAACTCTCGACCGGGATGTAGTCCAGAAGTTTAGTGGCGCTGTGACACTTATTCCGGATTAATTGGATATTTTCTAAGTAAGTTGGGCTAATTTGACTAAGATTGGGCTTTTGGACCTTAAGTTCACTTATTGGGCCGAGTTTTTCTATAAATACAAGACCCTAGGCCCCAGAAAAGGGTTCAGACTCTTGGCACGCTTCCCAAAGCTCCCGGTTTCGCCACTTTTTGCCCCACTCGCAACTTTTTGATCCAAAAGTCGCGAATCCCTCATCTTCAAGGCCACACTCGCGACTTTTTGCACCAAAAGTCGCGAGAGCATGTGTTCATTGTTGTATTTGCGAGATTTCGTCGCCTGGACCTCCGATTCGCGTGTTTTCGCCTCCCGGACACCTGGACTCGCGAGTTTTCGTCCCTTAGGCACCAAGACTCGCGACTTTTGGCACCATTCGCGAGTTTATGTCCAAAAGTCGCGAACATCACCTTAATTCGCAAGTTTTCGTCGCCTCGGGTGCGATGGAGTGGAATTGATCGTTTTTCGTACCGTTTTCATTCGGATTATCATTATCTCATGATTGTACTTGTATCCTTTGATTATTATAGTGAAAACCAAGGTAGAGCTATGGTCTCCCGAGGACGTAAGCTCACGCATTGTGGGCCCAACCTCGTATATCGCTCGTGTCCTCACAAAAATTAAATTTCGAGTAATTAAAAATTGACTGATCATAAACAAACACTCTAAAATATTTTTAGACGTGATCAGTTTGGCGCCGTCTGTGGGACCCGAGACTTAATCCCATTGAGAGCTCTTGTCCTGAGCTTATAGCTTGTTGTGTATTGTGAGGATACGGGATTCCTAACATGAGAGTGATATAGATGAAGAAAGTGTATCGGATTGCAACCTTTATGTAGTAGAAGACGAAAGGAATGATATTTTATCGAGGACTCAATCAGTGCCACAGGAAGAGTCTTTAGTAGCGGGAATCTAACCAAGCTCCGGAGAGGGATTTCATCCGGGGGGTCTATTTATGAGTGCATTGGAAAATTATCATATTGCATGAATATGTGCCGAAGACAAGTCCATATACTCCGGATTTTTGGTGCTACCAAAATTTTATGGGAGGATCCATTTTATGTATACAATCACACGGTGATATGTAGTGTGATATTTTCCGGGTAGGATTTCGGTGGCATTTTACTATTCCATCTTGGTCAATTTATCGAAAATTTGGCATATTTTGAATAATTCCAAGGATTTCGCTCTGTGATACGGATATATTGGGGATCAACATGATTCTCGGTTATAATGAATGAGGGTTATATGGTGAACGTATCCGATACATTTAAACATCTCCGCTCGCGAGGGAGGTTATTCTTCATAAGGTTGGCGTATATTGAGTTACCTAAGGATCTCCTCGACATCAAATCTCGAGATCCATGTTAATTTGATGGACTTCAATGATATGACCATGTACTTTGCCTGATATTTGGAATGGCTTACTCTACAATAATTCAATTACTTGCCGATGTTTTCTACTATTTCATATTGGGATTCAGGTATGAGTTTTAATCGGAACGACGGAACGATTCCTCGGAGGTATTGTGTGGTTTTCTATCCACTTTTGTGGTGGTTGTGTGTATTACATGGAGCACTTGTGAAGCACGTTAACCTCAAATTGCGAATTAGCGGATGCGAAGTGGCATTAGGAGGATTTATCTGCATGTTGCTTAATGGTATAAGTGTGCGTCGAGTCGTTGGTGAGAATAATAGCCACGGAAAGTTGGAGGACCCAAGTCAACATGAGTTAATTGACAGGGAAAAATAAAAGGTTATATGAGTATATGTGTATGGTCATGTGAAATATTTGATGGTTCTCAAGGATATGTGACGTTGTCAATAGCAATTATATGACCACGATCTTAGTGTCGATCCTAGTCCAGCCATTGGATCCGATGTGTGAATTTTTAAAGGAATATTTATACTATTTTTCGACATCATTAATGTAAGAAGTAAGGTTCGTAGTAAAATAAGAGATTATGGACGACAAGAGAAGAGTTGATCGTTGCAATATCTGGAGGATCCACCGTAGAATATGGAAGAGCTTGGCCTAACAAGTACACTCGACATTGTTGCAATTCGTGTGATCGATCGAATGTATCGCTGCAGAAGTTCAGCACGCAAATCTTGTTGGTATTCAATTACAAGTGTATTTATTCAGTTCTAGTATATTTCTCGCCATGGTTTAACACAAGAGAGAAGGTTCTCGTATTATAAGAACCGACACCGGGGACTCATAAGTTTTATCATATTTTGTCCTTTTTCATCACAGTTTCGGACATGCTAATGTGGGTGTCAAAAATCGGTGTCCGATATAAATTGGTTTCGATGCACGATTAGTTTGATGAGCTAGGTAGTATGGTGGAAGGAATGCCAGAGACCGAGGTCGAGGGAGTTGACTTGAATATTCAACCCGATAACACACAGCCACTCTCCCTAATAACTGTTTAACATGACCTGAAGATAGACGCCATGAGTATGGAGGAGCTTACTCAATATGTACTCAGTTTGTTCGGGATGATAGAACGTGTGAAAGACTGAAATTAATGATGTGGGTTTTTCTTGTTTTGAGTTATCAACAGGGTTTTCCGGTTATCCATTCGTGAAGAGTCTATATAGCTATCGTGCATATTCCATACGTCATATCGGTTACTTTGGTGGTTTAAGGTTCAAGACTCGGAGACTAAGGAAGTTCATGAAAACTTGTTGAACTGTTTATTGGTACATGGATCGTACATGTCCTATAGTGAGGAAGTGAGTATCTTAATATACAAATTGAAGAGTCGAATGATAAGCTTTTGGGAATATAACGCATCGATAGATTATTATGACAAAACTAGTATGGAAGATAAGACGTTCGCGAATAAATGTATTTATCGTGACAGAAGGAGTAGCTTCCAATATGGATAGTGAAGATGTGCTTAAAATGCCAAGGTATTAATCAACGGATAACCACGAAATGCGTAAGGTTATGATAGAATCATAAAATGAAACTCCCGAGTGGAAGTGTATTATTCAAAGACGGTCTCGTCTTCTCATTTTATAAAGCGTATATTTATGTCTCGACATCTCTACTTAGTAATTGTTATATGGACTATCAAGTCTCTTACTAATCATTCAGTGGATTCGAGCATGTTTGTGGAGTAGTCAAATCGCCCTGGTTTTCATTGGTGATTAATTGTTGTTCGAAAAAATGGGTCATGTCTTTAACGATCGGTGTTGTCTATTTGAATCGTGTGGGTCTGCATTAACGAAACCCCTTGAAGAGTCTCGCAACTCTTGGAATTATGCTTGAGGATTTGGAATTAAAGGAAACGATTGAGCTTCAATAGTTGAAGTTAAATCTCTACTCGATGATCAAATTATTAATAACATGAACCCTATGTTGAAAAGAGCATTTAATTATTTTTCTTAATCATCCGAAATGGTATTCGTTCGGATTATTCTTATTTTATCGTGAAGGCTTCATGTGTTCGATTTACTTCATTATCCAGAATGGATGTCGCTTAGAATGTATTCATCAAGATGATAAGCAGTTATTTAAAGATATTTGAGAATTATGGTTTTTGGATTTTCAGAAGCATCAACCGTTATACGACTATGCCTATTGGAGTTCACGAAAGAGATATCAAAGTTGTGGCATTTTATTGATCGCCCGGAATGGTATTCGTCCGGAAATATATGATTATTGAGCATTCTTTATTAATTAACCTGCGACATTATCAAGCCGGCAAGTACCTTGACCATATGTGCATCCTAGCAAATGTCTTGGCATTACTTAATAAGCAACGTATTGAGTTAGTCTGGTTTAACAACATTTTTGTTGCTTTTGAACGATTTGTTATTTTTCCAATCACATTGGGATATCAGGAAATATCAAGGTCTTTATTAACGGAATTCGTAGTGGTGGATCTTCCTATCCTCTTTTACAATTTTCCCCTGGGAAGAAGTGCTTTAAATCTAATCGGAGCTACCATATCCCTACTCCTCTTTGATAGCTCTATTATTATGTTCCGGAGTAAAAGGGAAATCATGTGTCGGCAAGATATGTTCCTAGTGTTATGTTACGAAGCGATACGACGATGTCTAATGCGAAGACATGCATCTATATAGTGGCATTCTAAATGGAAGATCGTATTCACATGATATGGTTTTGTTCTAGAAGGAAAAGAGAAAAAGGTATAAAGATGGAACCTCTATTATTAAGGGGATTTTTAAGAATGAAAAAGAATTCCTCGAAAGAGGTGGATATTCTCCCGTGAAAATGAAAACATAGTTATTGAAGATGTGGAAGTCCTATTGCAAGGAAGGGCTCTATGAAATGCACATAATCGATCGCGAACCTATTTGTGGCTCCAAAGTCGAACGATGCCTACAGAGGACCTATATCTATCGTCGACCTTGACATAATGTTTAAGTTTTTGAATACTTGAAGTTTTTCAATTAAGCCTTTTGGTTTGAAGAAACCAGATGCTACGTATTAACGGTCGATGAGATCAATATTTAAAGATGTGAGAAGAAGACTGTATGGAAGTCAATAGTGATGGTATATAGATAAAAACCGGTCTGCAAGTAATCATTTCCAATATTTAAGCGAGTGATTGAATATATTGATGAAGTATTGAGTGAGGTGGAATCCTTCTAGATGTGAGTTGTTAGTGAAAGACGGAAATTCTTCTTGGTCTATGATGTTTGTAAGCGATATATAAATTGATAACTACATACTCGGGTTGCTTTTGAAGGTTGAAAGTGTTATATAAATATCGATTCGTTTATGTCTCTACTCCTCATCATAAACCTTTGGGTTTATGTTTTGCGCATTCAAAGAAGTCATAAGTATTGCCTTAGTTGGGTTTGATGAAGAGAAAGAAGGGTCGTAATGATGTTAGTAGGAGACTACAAAAGGTCCAATTCTGCTGAACCGACCTTAGACCGGTTAAGAGAGAGGATTTAAGATGTTACGAAAGTGAGTCTCATTAAAGTGACCATATATGCGGAGCCTTCTATTGACATGAAAGGGTGGAGTAATTATTTCCTTCCAATGAATCGTTGGAATGAATAGTACGTGACGTGTCACATTTGCAATGTCCGCTCTTGGTACTACACAGGTTTTGATGGCCGGTGAAGTTAAGACCCATGCTATTTAACCCAATATTGGGATATACACCAAAAGTTTCCATGTAATAAAACGAGTATGCTTAGTACGTTGTTATGAGCGGAATTTCTTATTATCAAAATAGAGATTGCGGATAATTGCGGTACTCCGAAAACTAATTCAGTCAACACTGGGGACTTGCGAATAAAAACGTTTCGTCAATATGGAAGAATATGTGGATATTATAATAGTTTTGAATTAATATGGAGATGATATAATCATGATCTTTGAACCAGAAACCAAGGGAGGCGAGTACAAAAACCTATAGTTTATTTCACTCGGAAGAATGAAAGCTTGTTGACGGGAGTGAAACCCATTATTGTTCGAATTCATGATACATGTTATCGATTAACGGGAAGTCATGTCTTTCTGCTCGAGGGATTCTTTTATTTATTCGAACATGATAGTGCTAACGGATTTATCTTCAAGTTAGCATATAAAAGTCTACCTTTCTCCGGATCGATAAACAAAGATGTATAGTGACATGCGTTCTATGCATTCGTGAGATGTTCAGAATAATGGGTTTTCAAGACTTATATATTAGACAGTGAAGTGTATTGCGATGCAAGAGAATACTTGTGCCTATCGTCATTATGGAGAAATCACTAGTGAGATTATCTCAAGATGAAGGCCAATCTTTGAAATCGTGTAATTGGCAACCGAGTTTGCTTATATGTATCAGAACTGGCAAGTAGAATCGGTTAGTAAACAATTTATATCTCCGCTCATCATCTTGTGTGAAGCTAAGTGCATTCAAGAAAAAAGTTTATACCGGGGACTATGTTGAGTGTGAGAAGATGATGGAATCAATATTGCAAGTTAAGTGGGAAATTTGGTCAGTGTTGCCCTAGGTATCTTCGATGAATATCGCAAGCGAAATTATAAGTTGAGTCATATTTGCACTGGGTATATGTGGCGACAATTAAACAATTGTTCATGATTTCTCAGTCGACACATGGGGACTGACATTAGTATGGGCCTTCGCGATGGCTGTTGATATGAAGGAATTGTGCATTATGGTATTGAAATGAGCCATTGAACTTATATAAGTTGAATGAGTATCCCAAGTTTGGGAACATGAAAGAGAAAATTCGCTATGATCGTGTTGCTTGCTGGTGTGTGATTCTTGAGGAATTCGTGTTGGATGATGCAAAGAAACTCTTCGTAAGATACTTTGCACAATTATTGGAAAAGATCATGGGTGAATGGCGTGAAAGCAAGTGTCGCGTGTGGTCTCCACATGTAGGCACTCATAATTGTTAGTGATGTTATCGATATACATGGGAAGTCAAGTGATTGATGTAGGTGTCACGTGTGGCCTCCACATGTAGACACGAGTGGAGAGGAGCAGCTACGGACTTGCATATTGTCAATTTGCGCAAGTATTGTGTATAGACGTGACTCATCGATTCTTTTAAAATAAAATTTTCCCATCTTTTTTGTGGTCATATTCTAATTTTTTAAGTATCTTTTTTAACGACATGAATTCAATCGACTAGGGGACTGGTAAGATAGTAGTAGGTCCATTGCATTTTAGTATGATGGAGGATGAAATTTTGGTATATAGTTATAAACATATTTATCTCGGTTCTGAACGGTAAAGATCGAATTTTATGGTCGTTTGGATTTTCGAATTAACGTTGGTTTACAAGTGACTGTTTCTGATTTTTCAAGTATACAAAAGTTGGTTTTTCGATTCGAATGTCATAGTTGTAACATCGGATTGTTCTGAAATTTTTAGCATGGTTTGATACATATCTTTCGGTCTTCTGATTGGTGAAAAGCATTTTTTATGGTACATTCATATTTCGGTTTACTATTCGAATATATGGTTGTTGTTTCTAATACTATATTAGTGCGATGTTCGGGTATTCTATTTAGTTTGCATAATTGGACCGTTGGATGTTTCTGAAATTTATTTATATTAGTCTAGACGTATTGATTAATGTTCGAGACGGTGGAGATTGATTTTGAATTCTCTTTCGGTTTTAAATTCACGACGAACTTTCAAAGTTTCAATATGCGTTTTCTGATATATTGAGTTGTGATATTCTATATGTAGTGCTTTATTTCACCTTTGGATTGTTCTGAAATTTGCATATATTATTCACGACACATTGTGCTATGTTCCCAACTGTGGAGATCAGTTTCGATAAATATTTCGCTGTTCAAAATATCGACAGACATACAATATTTCTTATTATCCAGAATCCGTTATTTTTATATTTCTAATATGGATATGATTATTTCATCTTTGGATCGTTGTGAGACTTATATATATTGATCAAGACGGATTATTCAATGTTCTGAACGGTCTTCGTTGTGAAAAGTGCAGATCGATTGATCTTATTTATTTCGGATTTTAAATTATGTAATCCAAAGAAGATGGATTTCTATATTTTATGGATTGAGATGATGTTGATTTTATGATAATCTCTTCGTGTTGGTATTCTTTATGGTATCTCCTGAATGATTTACTAGGTGACTCGTATGTATTATCATTCTAAGTTAGTAAATTGTTATGATATAGTATCAAGATTACATTTTTATTTTTGAACGGAATCAATCATATGATTGATTATAATAGTACTTCAATTATATTTTTATCAAGATATGGGTATATTCTGAAAATCTTATCGTTTTGGTATTATCTCCGGTATCTTCATAATGATTGACGAAGGGATTTTTATGCCTTATTATGATATTTTTCTTCATCATGTGAGGAAAAGAATTTGAGATTCTAAATTACCAGGGATATATGATTTTCATAATTTTTGACTGTCGGTTATCGCCACCTTAACAACGAGTTATTTAATCTATATAGAATCTTATGGATAACCGGAAACTCATAGGAAAGATTACAAAGCGATATATGAAGTAAAGTTGTCTGTCTCCCCCGAGACACGCAAGTGTCTGAATTGACGTTCTTATTTATAATCAGAATAGTCAGAAAGTTGCCGTATGGATGACACGAGGGTGATGTATTACCGGGGACTCAATCAATACTTTCGGAAGAACCCCCGGTCGCCGAAATCATTACTCAGCCTTCTCGGAGCAGGAATTCATCCGGGAGGGCATTTATTAGGTATCTACTTCCTCGGTGTTTATCAAAATATTTTGAATTCGAAAGAACATCCAGAAGCTTGCATTTGTATGTATTCAGTTTGTTCATGATTAAAGAATATTTGAAAGAGCGCAATATATCATTATCAAAGACTATGATGCATAATTTTTCGGTTTTCAGCTATGAGCCTATTTATATGGTTATCAATTAGAAGAAACTGATATTACAGAATATTATTTTGCTCTATGGAATTCTATCAAGAAATTTTATTGAGTTCTTTATATGTTTCAGACATGTTATCTATGGCTTCAGTGGTTTAAGTTTCGATACTCAGAGTCTAGCGAAGGTTAATGCATCCTTAATGGTAATACGAACTATCTGAGGCTTTTGCACATCATTCAAGGAGATTTGAACATTTCGTGAAGTGGTCGTTTCACCCTTGTTTCCATGTTGTTTGAGAAATATTACATGCCTTCATCGATTAAAGCTCCTTATTTCGATCGTGTGGGTCTGCTTTAATGAGGTACCATATAGTTAACATAATGGCGATTATAACGAAAACCAATAGAGTTTTGCAACCCTCGGAATTTTATTTGAGGATATGCAGTTAAAAAGCATTATTAGACTAAGGAAATTGGATTAAACTCTATTTGATTGTCATATTATTGATAGCATTCAGCATATCGTGAATGATGTATCTAATTGTTGTTCTTAATCATCCGAAATGGTATTCGTTCAGAATAGTCTTAATTATCCGGAATGGTATTCGTTCGGAATAATATTTATAAGGACTTCAAGTAATTGCTTATTATTCGTAGCATCACTTATCTGCCATTGGTGATTAATTGATCATTCTAAATTCCTTTATGGAGTTATCTATCAAGGTTACTTGTTTGGAGTTATATATCGTGAAGGGGACATCGAATTTATATATTTTGTTAATTGCCCATAATGGTATTCGTTTGGAAATTTATTTTTATGGAGCTCCCCTTCTTCAAATTTATTTTAATGATCATTTGGAATAATATTATTCCGGAAATATATATTTATGGGACTTGCCTTCTTAATTCACCTACGACATTATTGAGTTGAACTATTAAGCCACGGCCATTACATTTTATGTTAGACGGATTTAAGAACAGTGTTGATGCTCCCGAATGATCTATTTTTCTCTGAATCTCTTTGGAAGATAAAAATATAGAGGAATTTAATGGTGGTATTCGTAGTGGTGGATCTTCTTATCATCCCTTATAATGATATTCTAAAGGAGTGCTTTATGTATGTTCGGGCGATTGTATCCAAGCCTCATTTGATGATGAAGTTTCCAATCCCCTCGGGTTTCAGAAAGATGAAAGGGAACCAGGAGTTAACATTTTCTTGTTGTAATATCATGTGCCAAATCCTTATGTATAGCTCTAGTGCGAAGAAATCAGTTTGGATTGTAGATGTTTTATCAGAAAACATGAGTGGATTCAAATGATGAAGTCATCTCGGAAGTATAAAAAAAACGATAAGCAGATGAAACATATGGTTATTAAAGAAGTTTGAAATGGAGATGTCACAAGAGATTGAAAATGATTCATTAGAAGAAGTAGAAGTTCTCACCTAAAAATGAAAAGACAATTGATGAATATGTTGGAAGTTTGTTGCAAGCATGACTCATCAAGCTTGTAAGATACGTATATTGGATCACGAATCAATTGGATGTCCCAAAGTTGAATAATAGCTGGAGAGTTCGTATGATGATAGATTCGAGGTGGATTCATATTTAAGGATATGATCGATGAATGTTTGGAAGTCTACATCAAGGAATGC
>RWGZ01001529.1:0-25371 GCA_009725065.1 Utricularia reniformis
TCTAAGACAGTTTATTATGAAAATAGTACAATTACAAATTTGAACAGCTTAGAAAATGAATAAGGAAATATAACAACGAATGAAAAGATCATTGCAACAAATATAGGCTAGCACGTGATCCAAAGGTTCTCTTGAGCTAATGGACTAGAATCGTTTATATAGAGGTGAAAAAGAAACAGCCATGTAACCATTCTAACAAAATAACAGTTGCCCGCTCGAAACAGTTCTTCTGCTTGTTGCCCGCTCAAAGAATTCAGAGATGAGGAATTGGTCAAGAATATTTTCAGGTATTTTCTTGACAATACGTGTGATAAGCGTTCGGCCGGGATGCATTTCGGAAAACACGAGACATTACGATTCATATCCCAGTGAAATTGGGCTTTTTGTAGCAACTCAAGCCAGGCTGGGGCAAATTGACTAAGACTGGGCTTTTGGACCCTAAGTTTACCTATTGGAACAAGTTTCTCTATAAATACAAGACCTTAGACCCATAAAAGAGTTCAAATCTTGGCACACTTCCCAAGGCAACGTTTCACGTGAAGTTGCCCCGGGACTCGCAAATTTTTGTATCTAAAGTCACGAGTTCTTGCTAACTCACAACTTTTCGTCTTTTTCGTGGTTTACAGAGTTTCATATCATAGTACGCGGAGGCTGACTCGCAAGTTTTGGCTTCTTAGTCGCGAGAATTTGTACCCCTGGCTGTAGTCGAGAGTTTTTGCTCACCCAAGTCGCGAGTTGTCATCACCTGGACCCCGTACTCGTGAGTTTTCGTCACTTGGACCCCATGACTTGCGATTTTTTGTCCATTCGCGAGAAAATGCCAAAAAGTCGGAAGTTCTTATCACCTCTGGCGCATCGGAGCAGAATTGATCGTTTCTAAAACCGTTTTCATTCGGATTGTCGATATCTCTTGATTGTATTTGTACCTTTTGAATTTCATAGTGAAAACCGAGATAGAGCTTCGCTCTCCCGAAGACATAAGTCCACACATTGTGGGTCTAACTTCGTACATCGCTCATATCCCCACAATAAGTGAACTTAAGATAATAAAAGAAACTGACTGATCTAAACACAAACACCATAAAACATTTTCGGACGAGATCATTATACATGTTGATATTATGTAGAAGCTTTCTTAGTGTGGAGGTGGACTCTTGACAAACTGGTTGATAGACCACACTGTCCTAGGACCTGTTGTACAATGTCTATTTTGTCTCTCAACTCCAACTTAATGCATCGGGCGTTTTGTTAAAGTTCTCCATAAAAGACATAAGACTCATTTTCGTCGACACATATTTAAGTTAATTTTATTCTTTCTGGCTTCGAGAGGTCCTAAATTTGAGGCGAACTATTAAGAGAATACCAAGATAAAACAACCATATGGCTGCATAGATTGGGCCGGCATGTTCTTAAACCAAGTTCAGGCATCTCCTTGTAAGATGGCTGCGAATATGCAACGCATTAATGAATCTGATGCTTGAACCGTACCCATTCTTAACTCGAATTTGGCCACGTGATTGATCAAGTCTTCCTCGCCTTTGAAAGTTGGCAATCCTTTGGAATTGCAATAGGACCGATTTGGGACCGCTGCCTAGATATCTTCTAAGAATGGGAGCATCATATCTCCTAGGGCAGCTGAGACACTCCCCGATATGTGAGATGAAGTAGGGAAGTATGTAGGTTGTGCCACCAATCTTCATCCTTACTGCGCTGGATCGCATGGCTCGATAGAATAAACCATGATTTCTCTAGAGGTCAGGCTCAAAAGTCTCTATGTGCACAGAGTTTCAAACTCCCTCGTAAGCTTGTGAATACACCTTTGCACGTGTTCCTCATCATTCTCACGAACGAGTGTAGGATTCCCGATGGGAGGATCACTTCGTATAATCTCCTTTTGATCAGATTTACGTATTTCAGGATCGCTTCGATATCCCCTTTCATCTGGAACCCGGCCCGAAGAAGAATATGGCCATGATACTTCCTTTTCAAATGTAACTTCCAGTACGACTTTTCTAATAACTGCCTCTAAATCCTGCAAGAAAAAAGTAGGGGCAATGAGTGAATTCTCGTCGTTAATATCATTGACTTGCCAATCACTATTATTTTGCTCATCCTCATCAGATAGAGACCTCAAATGAGAATACAGAAATCGTCTTCACGGACGGCACCAATATGTTGTGGTCTAAAACACTTGGGTATCAACAGTCATAGGTCCGCGAATATCGGAACTTGTTTTATGATTTATATTGTTTGTGGGACAATTTTAATAGAAGTAATTGAGCAAAAACACGGGGATTTAAAACAGTACCGATATTACCCGGGTGTATTTATTGTATTACATTACCCAGTGATCTCGTCTGACTTGTTTAAATGGTATTTTCGGTTTTGTAGTATATTTATGGAATAATGTGACTTCTGGGGTATTCTTGTAATTCATACTTCCCTGGCCCACGTATGAGGTTTCTAATGACGTTTCGAGTAGTTTTGGACAATTTCGATCCCGAACGGTTTCAATGGTATCTTCGTAATTTGGCAACCGAATAGCGCACCGGTATGTTTTGGCGATATTTCAAACTATTTATTCAATATTTGGAGAAAATGTACTGGTCAACGGTATTTTCTAGTATTTTTTCACCATTATTTTTTACCAGCGTTCGATTGGGATGCATTTCTGAAGTTCTGGGATGCTATGACACTTATTCCGGTGGAATTTGATATTTTATCAGTAATTTGGGCTCAGTTGATTGAAATTGGCTTCTGCGCGTGAAACTGACTTATTGGGCTGAGTTTTTCGATAAATATAAGTCCAAAGGCAATGAAAAAGAGTTCAGACTCTTGGCACACTTCATGCAACGTTTTCACTCGAACTCGCCACTTTCTGTCTAATCGCGAGATATTGTCACCCCCAGTCGCTAGATTTTGTCTCCTTGGCCATAGTCGCCACTTTTTGTCTCTAAAGTCCCGAGTTTGTGCTCAATCGCGACTTCCTGCACTATTTCATTGATCTCGGAGATTTGTATATTTTTTCGCTTAGGCAGACTCGCGAGATTTCATTCCCAATCGCGACATTTTGTGCCTGGCAGTCGCGTCTCTTTGCCCACTCGCGAGTTTTTGATCTGTCTCACGAGTTTTTGGCCTGACTCGCCAGTTTTTGGCAGTTTGAGCTCGACGAAGTAGATTTAATCGTTTTTCGAACCGTTTTCATTCGGATTGTAGATATCCCCCAATTGAAATTGTATTCTTTGATTGTTAGAGTGAAAACCAAGGTAGAGCTCCCTTATCACGAGGACGTAGCTCACAAAGTGGATCCAACCACGTATATCGCTTGTGTCACAACAATACCTAAACTCAAGATAATTAAAGAAATCGACTTATCTAAGACAAATACTCCAAAATATATTTAGACAAGATCAAGTACGATTACAAATCTGAACATCTTAGAAAATGACTAAGGAAAGATAACAACGAATGAAAAGGGAAATGCAACAAACATAGACTAGCACGTGATCCAAAGATCCTCTTGAGGTCATGGACTCGCCTCCTTTACATAGAATTGAAAAGGAAAGCATCATGTATCCGCTTTAATAAAATAACCGATGTCTGCTCCTAACCATTCTTTTACACCCTGCCCACTCGTAACAAACTAACTGCCTGAGTGATTGGTCCTCTAACTCTCACGGGATCGATCCCAGCTCTCTTCCTTCGGTACTACTGGTTGCGCGGCCCATTGGGCTTAGTTAATCTTAGAAAAGTTGGATTATCACTAAGTTATAGACCATGGCCCGTTTAGGGCTGTTTATGTCACGGGGATCAGGCCTGTTGTGGTTAAAAAACTAGGGGTATCAACAGTGTTCGTTGCAAGATGAACTTGGTTTTAATTTATTTAATGTGAGGGAAATGATAATGAATAAAAAGGAAAAGAACATAGCAATTTTATAGTGGAAAACCCTTGGAAATAGGGAAAAACCATTTGACTAAGAGCTAGGAACGCCCTTAGTCGATTCACTAATCAAACCGTACGTTACAAAGAGAGATGATTAAAAATGGTGTGGTAAGGAAAATACTCTAGAGGAAACAGCAAGGGCCGGTCCCTTTCTCCTCTTCCTAAGTGTTCCTTTTATATGCCTCCATCGATGTATGAACGGGAGGGTGTCGTTTATCGCTTGTCACATGTGGCTAGGTCAGCCTATGTCGGGTGGGGACGCTGCCGGGCATGACTCTATTTGGCTGCGCGGCGTGAGGCCCTTCGGCGCAGCTAGCCCATTGTCTCCTAGCCGAGGAAGGTTTGTACGGTTATGGCAGGCACGCTGTCTAGCTTACCGTGCGCTGAGTATGCGGCTCTGACCTGGACAGGCGCCGTCCCCCCTTTTCCCGGCATCCATGGTTTCAATCCGGACTTAGTTCGATTGGGATCGACTTGGTTGATATGGCCATCCGCCTATGTCCCCTGGCCTAAAGGGATCAGAGTTTGGGGGTTCATAGTAACTGCCTCTGACAAGGTTGTCGGAAGTTGTTTTCATATGCTGGGAAACGTGGGTTGGACGGAACCGTGGTCTGCGTGAATAGACCCAAAGCGTTGAAAGCGTGTGACAGCGTGGAGCATGGAATGCGTGGGCAGTAACCGTTTGGACAGATCTTCGAGCTCGATCCTCAAATATTCCTAATTCGGCATAAGTCCAACTTCGGTCCTAAAATACTGTTGGGCCATTGGGCCAGTTGTTTCAAATATACTAAGCTAAGGATTCTATGCCGCGCGAGTTCGCCTTTTGTTATCTGGGTTGGCCCAATGCAACTGGGCCTTAGCCATTGCGGAATACCCGGTCGTGGAGCCCTAATCACTAGCCCCTCGGACTTGGTCGCTATTGTAAAGGTGATGCAAGGTCGATTATATGATGTTATTTATGTTCGGGTGAACATAGGACCGAACCGGATTGTAATAAGCGTCCAAGGGACCGACCCTATACTTAGCCAATTGAAATATGGATTTTGAATTTCAACATATCGTAACGGTCATTTTCGTGTTATTTTTATTTAAACGTTGATATCCAGACCTGCGCCTTTCTGTATTCTATTACCTGACATGCGTGATGAGTGCATATGGACTGCAACCTCCTGCGGTAATCGTACGTGGCATCTTGCGATTGGTCGGAAAATTACTATTTAAATCGGGGTTTCAAGGACTGTTCATCCTCACCGTCATTTTGACTACGCCAGAAACGCTCTGCATCTTCATTCTTGCCTACGTTTCAACCCATTTCGACCACTTTTCTTTAAGGTAATTGCCATCTTCGTTCTTGCCTCGTAGGATGAGATAACCAACCATGTCTGAGTTGGATATCGAAGAACTTAGGTCTAGGTTTTCGATTCCCGCTCATTAATCCATTTGGAAGAGACGGGAAGATGTTCCCTGTTTCCATCCAGCGGAAATGAACGTTCCGGCAAGTGCCATTCCGGTCAGTTACGCCTCCGTGAAGTGCGGGTTGCGTTTTCCGCTACACCCGTTCGTAGTGGCCGTACTTCGGGAGATCCACTGCTCGACTTTTGCTTTGTTTCCGGGTAGCTATGTGTACATAGTGGCGTTTATTTCCGAGTAGCAAGGAGTAGCCCCGACCTTAGAAAGTTTTTTCAGTTTGTTCTTGGTCGGGTCTCGAAGGGGTAAGGGGTTATTAGGGTGTCGTAAGTTGTACTATATAGCGTTGCATACCAAAGAGTGTGCTATTGTAGATAGGATGAGTCCCTTTACGAGTGGGAGTTGTAACGACCGTAATTTGGCCTGTTATAACCCACCCACACATTGGTAAGTTGGACCGAACCAGGTTCAACCCCTCTCGTCAAGACATCGCAGATACGCTAGGGATGTTTCCTTCTACCGAACCGCGTCTTAGATGGGTAGATCTGCTTCGGGAGAAGAGATTAATAGAAATAGGGGTCGAGGGCAGGACCAGAGCCCCAGCCCCGAAGGGTGTTTTTTCCTATTCGGATGCATCCGAAGGATCGGGTATGGAGTTTATCTTTGAGTTTGTCATTCCTTAATCCTTATACACTTCTTTTGAAGGTTCAACTGAAACAATGCAAAGCTCGAGATTGAAGCGCATGGCTGTTGCTTTGGCTCGCCCTTCTGGAGGACATGAGGGAGCGACAGATAGTGGGGGGCCTCAAAATCAGCGACAGGGGGTACGCTGGTTCCATCATGGTCATCTATTTAAGGGGAGCCCCCGATCCAAACCACTTGTGCAGGCACAATGACTTTGCGCTGCACAGGACAGCCCTCCACAGGCAAAGGGCCCGCACCGCGAGTTTTAGGAGTGGTGAAGTAGGTGATAGCAGCTAGGATCAACTCTTTGAGCTTTTCCAGTCTTTACCAAATCCAGAATTGCTCCCCCATCAGTCCTAATATAGTTAGTTTGTTGTTGTAGGGAGCCGTTCCCGTGAAGAAAGTTCTCCCAGGCCCGAACCTTAAGGCTAATGTCTCCCTACCTCCGGTCCTCTTTGGCAAAGGGAAGAGGGTTGCCGAAGCAAAAGCCTTAAGGTGCTGAAAAGGATAAAGAAAGGAGGAGATGCTTCGAGCCCTACCAAGGGGATCATTCTGAAGGACCCTACCTTGGGCCCCAAGACCATCTCCAACTGGGAGGTTGCCTTGGGCCTGTTGGACAGGGTCAAAAAGGGAAAGAAGATGGCGTCCTTGAGGAGTGCTTTCATTGAAGATTTCCACCTCTACGGGGAACAGAACCCAGACAATGTTCAATAAGACATGTCTGGGGAAGAGATGATTGAAGTATTCCTCGACATCGCAATGAGGATAAGTTTAACTGGTTATGAGGCCCGAAGGTGTAAATCCTAACCTTAACCTTTTGTGCAGATGTTAAGGAAAGGATTCACAGCTGCGATCACCTTGGAGAAGAATCAGGGTGATCGAGATATCTCCCAAAAAGTTCAGGATCAACATGACCTAGCCGAGAGGCAAGTTGAAATAAAACATCGGAAGCTGGTAGCGGTCCGACAGGAGCGGGATCAGCTGAACAACGAACTGTTAGGAGCGGGGACGCAAATCTCCCTCTTAAGAGACCAAGTCTCCGAGCTGTAAAAGTAAGGTAAAGCAGCTCAAGAGGAGATGGAAGCCAGGCTACGGGCAAAGGATGAAGAAAAGAGTCAAGTCCAAGCTCGGGCCCAGGAGAAGAGGAACAAACTTAACGAACTTCTCCTTCGGGCCCAGGATGAAAAGGCGAGCTTGGAGGAAGAGCTGGCTCAGACCCGCGCTTCGGCAGAAAGCTCGGTCCGTGAAGCGGTCCTGGGATTCGCTCGGTCCCCGTTGTTATTCGCTTTGGCAGATAACATTCAAGGGGTGTATGCTGCTAAGTACATGGACAACATGCGTGACCAAGTTACAAAGCAGTTCGGGCTATCCCCCGATGATGAGAGGTAGAGACTGATCGACCCTCTGAAAAGGATGGAAAATTTCAAGTGAGTCCATCCTTTGAGAAACGAGTTTTGGAGGACGATCCCTTCTACCTTCATTTCGATGAAATGGAAAGAGCGATCAACTAGAAGGTTGCCGAGCAGGAAGAAGAGCTGAAACAGCTGGCGGCCAAGACCGGAACGAAGGAGAAGGAAACGGAGGATAAGGAAGAGGGGTAGATTAGTTAGGATTATCTGTGTATTTACCCCTGCTTTTGTTTCTTATTCTCAATAAAGAGTTTTTTTCCTCTCCATTCTTTCTTTTCAAAGTCAGAATAAGGTTATTATAACTTAACTGTAAAGTAAATATGCTTGTTTGGTATGAACTTTTGTTATTAATTTTGGTTAAGTGTAAGATCGGGGTTGACTAGANTTTACATACTTGTTACTTGTTAGGACAACCTAACACACCCGTGTACCCACCAGGTGCCAATATTTTCTTACAAAACCTTTCATTCTTTTCAATTTTATCCAGTTTGAAATATTATTTTTTTTAATACAATGGTTTAATTTATATAATAAATGTTTAATATAATAATTTTAATTAACATGTAAAGCATTCTTATTAAATTTGTAAAAAATAACAAATCCCATACATTTTCATAGTAGTATCCAATAGAGGGAAAATATCAACAATTTCAAAATCTTAGGGATGTAATTACAATTGAGTTGTGTTTCTTAGTGCCCCGAAACTTTAAAATAGTATAAAAACGATTTCTCGAAGTTTATAAATTGCATTCGAAGTCTACGAAGTTGATATAATGCGTGTTTTTCACCTCAAACTTTTTAATATTGTAAACACAATATTTTCAAAGTTTAAGAATTACGTGGTAGACACCAAAGTTATAAAATTATTCATATTTGACTCAAACGCTTGTTAATGTTCTAAATGTATTCATAGTTTGCATTCAAAACTTTAAAGATGTTTTGAATATGTCTCAAAATTATAAAAAATTAAAAATAACACATAACATTATTAACACAAAAAAGAACAAAAAATATTTAATATTCACTCTAATGTCATTCTTGAACAGTTTTGAAACTTCATGTGTTAATACATAATTTAGAAAATTATTTTAAATATTGGGATTGTTGTTGTAATTTTCTCAATTATTACAATTATAAAATAAATTGAATTACAAAAAGATATAATTTTCACTTGTAGATTTCATAACATCTCTGAAGATAAACCTTCTTGGAAAACATGAATTAGTGATCCAAAAAAGATAAATAGATTGTTATTGCTATTTTTTTTAATTAAATATGTAACTTGAGAATTTATATAATTTAATTCTGTAGAATTGTTTCTCTTATTATTGATGAGAGAAAAAATAATAATGAAAGTGTTGTAATATGAATAATATAGTAATTATTATAATAATATCATGTTTGTGTGGCAATAATAAATAAGCCTACCCTATACTCCAATAAAATGTGACAAAGTCCCAATATTAATTATGGATTATTGCAATAATATTGTGGACAATTTTCACCCCCACTTTAATGCATTTTCACTAATAGATTCAATACCACCCTTTGAAATTCATTCATTTATTTAAGAAAAATCATGTCGTTAATCCCAAAACTTTCGTAATTTATAAAAGTGATCTCTATAATTTATAACAATATATTTAGTTCCCAATCGGTAATGTTTTGTCAAATATAATATTCTAAATTTGCAAAAATTGACATTTCAGATTGCTAAAGTGGAAAATTGACAAAAAAACCACATCAAAATTTAAAATTTTAAGAATCAATTATGTCATATACACTAAATTTAGTGACCGAGTTGCCAAAATGACAAAATATTGAGATCGGTTTTGTCATATTGTGTATCAAAATTATCAAAATAACACTATTGTTTGCTTTGAACTATCTTAGTTTTGATTTATCTAGTATTGTCTTCGCAGTTTTATATTTCTATAGTACGTTAATTGATCAATGTATCATGTATTCTCGGTGTAAATTCAATTTTTTTTGTTACATTGGATAATTGATACTTTGCTAAGTAATTTATTGGTTAATTTACCTAAATTAAGAAATATAATAATGTTGGAAATTATGAGAGGGGTAATTTGGGAATAATAAAATATTTTAAAATAAGAAAAATATACGTAGATGGGGAGAAGGTGTTGGCGCTGTCGAATAAATGCAGTGAGGACAAAAGGCATGTAACCAATAATTCTGCATGAATTTAATACGTACGTCCGCACGGCCCGCCCTCACACACACTTATTATAATTTCCACATACCATTTTACCCTTTCCAATTTCATAGGGTCAAAATCGTACTTTTAATATTCGTCAAATTTTATTAAACAACAATAATAATAATGAGTTTATTCATTATTATTTTATCTAATAAATTATGATAATAATAGTAATTAGTTTATTTACCATGCGGTAATTCTGAAATGTGGAGCCCTTGGGGTTGAGGGCACAGTGGAATTGTATTGTCTTGCAGGGGACAACCCGAAATAAATGCTACTTTCTCCGCTTCGTAAGGCGCGCTCCCTTTTAATTTTTAAATAATAACAAATTAATATTTACTTTCATTATATATTTATTTCTATATTATCTATATATCACAACTTTAAAATAATATAAATATCATTCCAACAAATTTGTAAATTGTATATAAATTTTCGAAGTTGATATAATATGTATTGTTGATCTCCAAACTTTTTAAAATTATAAAAAACAAGTTTAAAAATTGTGTCATTTAACCTCAAAGTTTCAAAACTATTTATATTTTATTGTAATATTCGTTAATATTTTGAATACATTTATAGTTTGTATTTGAACCATTTATCTTGAAAATATATAACGAATATACCATGAAACTTATGAAAATTTTCAAAATAACATATATATTGTTAAAAAAATAGGGTTAAAATAACATTATTATTCACTTAATGGTAATTTTTAAACAATTTGAAATTTTGGGTTTTGTTTATAATTTACAAACTTTGCGAGTATCATATTTAAATGGGCGATGCGCAAATATAGTCCCCATTGTTTAGGGATAATGGCAAATTAAGTCCCCATCATTTTAAAATTTTGGCAATTTTGAACCCCAAAGTTTTAGAATGGCAAAACATGTTCCCGATTTTTGTATGGTTTGGCAAAACTAGTCCCATTGTTTATCAAAATTGGCAATATTAGTCATCAAACTCTTCAATTTCGGCAATGTTAGTCCACAAACAAAAACAATGGCGTATTTGATCCTCATAATTCCAGAGTTTTGGAAAAAAAGGTCCCTAACGGTGTTAGAGATTCTCAACGTTTTGAAATATGACAATTACGATCGTTAAATAATTTTGCAACGGTGTTCCTCAATGTTTTGAAAAACGTAAACCCTAACGACTGTTAAATAATTTAGGGACTAATTTCGCCAAATTCCATAAATTTGGGGACTAGTTTTGCCACCAAACGTAAATAATGAGGACTTGTTTTGTATTTTTTAAACTTTGGGGACTAATTATGAACTTTGGGATTGAATTTGCCAAATTTTATAAACTATGGATATAAATATTGTCAATTAATTGAAGTTTGGAGACTATATACGCCAAAAAATAATTTGAGAATCAAATTTATCAAAATCAACAAAATTTGGGGACAAAGGTAGCCATTTTCCGTATTTAAATTATGCTAAGAATCCTAGATCTAATTTCTATCTAATTTTAATTAGTAGTAATATATTAGTACATAAGAATGATTTTTAATTACACCTTACACTGAATTCTATAGTAAGACAGGCGTTTTAATTATTTTAACAAAATATAATATAATATTATTGAATTAAAAACGTGAATATAATATTAATTGAAAAGCTTGAGAAAGAGTTAGCTTTTGTACATGGAAATGCCAATTCACCGACTGCCATTCGCATTTAAAACGCCCATCCAGTAATCATTACACGTCCACATCATATTCGCTCATTCCAATGTAAAAAATCAACTTACTTTTTTCAAATTACTTTGACCCTATTTTTTTAATAAAATTTAAATATAATATTCTTAATATCATAGTTTCCAAATATATTTTAAATTTTTGAAACGAGGTTATACATGTTATTAAAAAAAAATTATATATAAATTTAAATATAATCATCTATTTAATATACATAAATGAGAAAATTACAAGAGTTCACTTATGTTTAAAATAATGTAAATGTAATTTCTATAAAGTTTAAAATTTAGTACGAAGCACCCGAACATTGGAAATCGTTTGTCGATAGCCTCGTACTCATTAAAAGATATTATTTTAAAGTTTACTTATGGTCAAATGTAAATATTTGTTAAACTTAACAACTATACAATTATTAAATTTAAAGTACGTTGTCTTTATAATATTTAAAAATTGAGGGTTAATAACATGAATATATGAAATTTAGATATGCTTAAGATGCAATTGACAAACATTGACATTTATTCTATTTTAATTTTTGCAATGAGTGAAAAACACCACTCATATTTAAACCTTTTGGCATTTCACTAATTCCTAGTTTAATATTTAAATTAAACATTTGTTAAAGAACATACTTTTAAATTATAAACAACATATTTTTATTAATAGATAATATTAATATAGATGATCATAATTTTGTATATTAAAGTATTGGAATTTTATGTTTTAAGACATAAAATAACACAATCTACGTATAATTGAAAGTTAATAAAATATAATACTTAAAATAAACCCAAAAATGGACAATTTTTATGAAGTGTTATTTCACTCATGGAAGTCATACCGGTGGTATACCGCCCGATATATCGATCATACCAGTAAATATCGATCGTGACCGGTACATCGGTATTTCGATATATCGTCGGTATACCAACGGTATATCGTAAAAAACACTCGTACCGGTTGGGACCGGTACGAGCAATACCGACCGGTATGACTTCCTTGATTTCACTAGGGTTTCAAACAAATCAAGAGAATTTGCGAGTTATTTGAGCTGATCAAGTCAAGATTCGAGTTCATACTCGATTTATTCGGATGTACGCTACCTCAAATCAATTTTGAATTCATATAAATTGAATATCGAACATTTTAAAAAGTTGTTTACGGTTTGAGCTAGTTTGCAAATCAATAATATTTTATTTACTATATTTTTTGACAATTCAAACTCTTGAGTCGAACTTGAGCTAAACCCTAAACCCTAAATCTAAATTGAACCTCAAACTAATCATATTCTCAACTTTAACGTTAAAAAAATAAAAAAATACTAATTTTAATTCAATTCAATTTATTTGGAGAAAAAATTTATGGTCAAAGGCGTGGAGGAGTGTAATAAATGGAATCAATTAATGTTTAGCAATAATTCATATTTAAATTGATTATTGTCTCGTAGTTAGGATTCCTCAGTCATTTTACAACAGCTCCAAGACAAAAAATTACATGCTTTATAGTATTTATGCATTCTTATCTGAATATTACAAAAAGTTAATGTTTGGAAAAAAATAAAACAAAATATTTTGAGAATATACGTAAAATAAATTGATTTTAATTGGGTTTATTATTTACCATGTTCTTATGAATCTCTTTTGGTATGCTATACATATTTAAAAATTGGGAATCTTCTGAAAATATTAACAATTTTAATTGGTCTTTGGATATTAACCTAAAGTTGGTAATTTTAATATCACATTTTTAAATATTAAATAAAATGGTTCTAAATATGGAATTTGAGTAATTATATCTCATAAAAGCTATTTTTTAAAAATATTAATATAGCTAAAATGGAATAAGGTGACATTATAAGGAAACGTTGATTGTTTAACGACTATTATCATTAAAATAATAAACAAAAAGAAACCCTAAGAATGTTCGACTGCAGTCCGGCGGTCATCAGCGGCAGCTCCGGCAGCTGTAGACGTACGAAACGAGCCGAGTTGACCGACGTTAGCGGAGAGGTTCATGGAGAGAATTCCGGGGGTGTCGCATCCATTTGCAGCTTGTTCAAAAGCACGAATTACTTGAGGCTGATTCACCGGAAAGAACTGGTGATGAAAATGATGGTTAATTCCAATTCCTTGATGATGCGCGGCGGCGGCGGCAAGTAAACCGTGGCCGGAGATTGTAAGACTTTGGTACTTGGAAAGCTCAGATTTCGCACAGGTGAGGTCAATTTGAAGCTGGCGAAGTTGATGCTGAAGAAGGGAAATAACGCCGACGCATCCATAAACGGGGTCACGTAGCCGCATATCAGCTTCATAGGCAAGAGAATTAACGGCGTCTTCACGCTGGTGAGGCTGCAAATCGTTAAGAAGCTTGGTTACATTACTTGCACCAAATACTTTATGAACATTAGCGAATTTTTGCGGCTGGTCCGGTGGAAAGTAGGGCGCGAAAACACATTCCGGTAGACATTTCCGACGGAGAAATTTACAGGCAGCGCACGGCGATGTTGTGGAAGAAGCCATTCTTTATATTTTCCAGGGTTTAAACCTTCAAAAAAACTAGACAAGAATCAGAAGATCCATTCAAAGCTGTTAACCCTTTTCTTTCTGTCAATCAAATGGTAACAGATTGATTGAAAAGATGGTTACAGACAAGAAACAATCGAATCATTTGACAGCAACAAAACTGCTAAAAAACAAACACAAATTCAAATATACCTGAAGAATCAAAGAACCCTAACCCTTAAAAACCCCAATCCTGGAAGGACAGGAGATAGAGATAGAGAAAAAGTGTTATGGAAAGGGAGAAAAAACCCCCAAGAGCTATGGCTATGGAAACGGGGAGAAAGCAGAAAGAAGAATGAAGGGTTCTTAGAAAGAAATGATGATTCTGATGTATAGATACAGAGATAGATACAGAATGAAGAAGGGTTAGATGTTAGAATTGAATAATTGAAGGGGAAGGAGTATAACAGAGGGATGGATGAGATTTCAGAGCGCACCAGAGATTTGTAGAGCGAGTTGTCTGCTGTCTTGACATGACGTTTCCTATTAATTATTTTCATTTTATTTTATGTTTTATTTGTCATAATGTTTTGTGTATTCTTCCTTATAAATTCAGGTTTTGTATTAAGTAAGTGTAATTTTGCACTTTTTAAATTTATTTTTTTAAAATGAAACTCAATCTCTCCATTCACTATAAAATTTTTGTATTTTTTGTAAATTTAATACTCAAATTTTAAGGTTTTAGTAATTTTAATCATAACATTTGATAAATTATATCTTCAAAGTAGCAAAATCGTTCATCGAATTTGATTTTAGACGACAACCTCAATTGTCAAAATTGAAAATTTAGAACTAATTTTTCATAAGCACTAAATTTTGTAGATTTATTTTACCAAATATTACAAAATATAAAGACGGAATTTGCCTTTTTTCATACTTTGATTATAATAATTACCACAATCATAATCTTTGAGATTAAAATTGTCAAAACCATGAAAATATGATGATTAAATTAGGGGTGAGCAAAAACTTTGAAATGTCGAATACCATACCGATATTTTGTTATTTCGGTATTTAGTATTCGGTACTTGGAATTCGGTTTGATATTTATTTTTATGAAATTATGAGATTTGGTTTCGTATTCGATAAAAAGAATAATAATTCGTTATATACCGAATTACCAAATTAGTTTATATAATATTTATATTTTTTTAAATTTTTAATTGAACCATGACTCATTCGATTGTTGATATCGAATTTTGATATCTTGACCTATTCATATGTCATTAGTATGAGATTTTTCATAAACTCCTTGATTCTTATGGAAGTTTTTTGAGTTCGAAAAGTGTTGAGACATTTATATGCAATAAAAGATTGACTTCGTGGACAACATTCTTATGATATTGATAAAAATCAATACGAGCAATATAAAATTTGTGAATGATAATTTAGATTCCATATTAATAAACTATTAATTTCTCATATAATTTATAATATTATTTTCGTATTTGATTTTAAAACTTTCATAACATTCAACATTTATATTAGAGTATAAACTTGAAAAATTGAAGATTGTTCTATTATATGGATACAACAATGTGATCAATGATTCAATCATTATCTTTTTTAAGATATTTTTCTATGCATTTGACTTGAGACATACATGAGATATTCATGATTATTTTTAGGTGCTTTAATTTTGGTATTTTGGTATCAATAACGAAATACCAATATTATTTCTGTTCGGTACCAAAAAAATATTGGATTGTAATCGGTATTCGATTTTATTGATAATTTGGTATTTAGTATTTCAATATTTTGTTTGGTTTTGTATTTGATACCGAATGCGCACCCCTAGATTAAATGTGCATTTCACCATATTATTTGCGTTTGTTAGAATTTTTACTCGAGCTCGTTATATTATTATAACGAGCTCGAGTAAATTGCCAAAACCATGAAAATATGATGATTAAATTTACATTTCACCATATTATTTGCGTTTGTTCGAATTTTTACTCGAACTCATTATATTATTATAACAATGTTCATATTTTAATTTGAAATATAAATACAAATACGAATGTGTAGAATAATGTATGTCCACGATAGTTTCACATTTCTTAACCACCAATTTTTAAAACAAATGTTTTCAATATTTCATAAGTGTTGTTAAATGTATATATAATAAATAATTCGGGTCGAAGCTACCAATATGAATACAAAATAATCCTTACGCCTTATGTATTTTTGTCCATGGATCCCACTTATTTAATTATGTTTCGATATTGTTCCTTTCATTTTACCATACCAAAAGCGCTGGGGTATCCCTGTCGAGTGAGGCTGCATAGAAATGTTACTATAGAAGAGTTTTATTTACATTGAAAAAACAAGTAATATTTAATTTATAATGAATAATTTGTGGAAAAAACGAGAAATTATGAAGCATCTTTGTGAAAGAGAAAATATTCATTTTGATCATTATATAAATATGTGTATTAGGAATAATTATATGTCAAAGAAATATTAGTATTTGCAATAAAAATAATTTTTATTCATGTGTAATTATTGTTTTATTAAACTTTTTTAGAGATTAAGTCTAAATTACGAAAAACCAGAACCAAAAAAATAAAACATTTCATCCAAACTCAAACGAAATCTGAAAATAATTAAATTCAATCCAATACGATCCAACCCAATCCAATTCGAAAACACACAAACTATTTAAATATAAAGAATTACTAAATGTATATTGTTGTTGTTCGAAAATCGGGGGTGTTAACAGTCGTCCGGTTCGTTGCAAGACGAACTCGGTTATAATTTATTTAATGTGCGGAGAACGATTATAAACCAAATGCAAAAGAGACACGGCAGTTTTAGAGTGGAAAACCTCAAAACTGAGGAAAAAACAACTTGACTAAGGGCTAGAAATGTCTTTAGTCGATTCAATAAATAAGGTACTAATCACAAAGACTATGTTTGTTATTTTGACCACAAAAGGGAAGAGACTTATTGAAAATAAATCGACAGAAGGTTTTGTTAGAAAGCTCGTAAGAAGGATCGGAAGATCTTTTATTCTTCACATCCAAAATGTCCTTTTTATACGACTATTGTGTTGCATGAACAGTAAGGTGTCTTTTGTGCTTGTCCTCTGCGGCTAGGTCGGCTCGTGTCAGGCGGAACAGCCGTCGAGCATGGCTTCATAGGGCTGCATGGTGTTAGGTCTTTCGGCGCTACTAGCCGGCTATTTCCAAGCTAAGGGAGGCTCGTACGACTTCGCCGGACCACGCCTCTGACAGAATTGTCGGAGGTTGTCGTCGCATGTTGAGGAATATGGATGGCCCGAAGCAGAGCATGTGAAGTGTGGACCGATCGCTCCTGGTGCGCGAGAGAAAACTGGGTCTTACCGATTGGGGCCGCCTGGCTCGGCTGGGTCGTTCATTCACATGGTCTGGATATGGGCCTCCAAATTCGGCTTATGTTATTTGGGCTAATCTGATCAAGCTTGGCCCTGATCAGGTTCGAGGTACCGGGTTTCGGAGATCTCATCATATATCATTTTAACTTTTATTTATTACATGAAAAATTGACTGATATTAAATATTTAAAAGAAACAATAAGTTATATAAAAATAAAAACAATTATATAGGCATCCACATTATTGTCCGCCCGGACAGTTGTTTCTCTATCTCTACATCAGTTTTCTCTCTATACATATTATCATTCTTAATTTTTAATATTAATATCAATACTTTTATAAATAACTCTCATCTCATCTATGCAACAATGTCCGGACATTTATATTTTTTGTATTACATATTTTTTTATGTAAATACTAACCCGGTAATCGAAAGCTACTAAATTTGATAGGTATTTAATTCGGTTTTGGTTATTGAAATCATAATTAAAAATCATTTAATCGAATTAATTAAAACATATAAATCAATAAAACGATCGTTTTTGCACATCTAACTGTTGTGGTTCGAAAACCGGGGGTGTCAACAGTCGACCGGTTCGTAGCAAGACGAACTCGGTTATAATTTATTTGATGTGTGAAGAACGATTATAAACCAAAGGAAAAGAGACATGGCAGTTTTAGAGTGGAAAACCTCAAAGATGAGGAAAAAACCACTTGACTAAGAGCTAAAGAAAATGCCCTTAGTCGGTTCAATAAGCAAAGTCATAATCACAGAGGTCATGTTTGTTCTTTTTTACAACAAAGGGAAAGAGAAGTATCGAAAATAAATCGACCGAAGGTTCTCTATGCGAAAGCTCGAAGGAAAATCGGAAGATCCATTTTTCACACCCCAAGTGTCCTTTTTATACTCCCACGGTGCTGTGTACAGTAGGGTGTCGTTTTGTGCCTGTCCTTTGCGGCTACGTCGGCTAATGTCAGGCGGAACAGCCGTCGGGAACGGCTTCACAGAGCGGCACGGCGCTAGACCTTTCGGCGCTACTAGCCGGCTATTTCCTCGCTACGGAAGGCTCGTACGACTTCGCTGGACCACGCTTTTGACAAGGCTGTCGAGGGTTGTCGTTGCATGGGAGGAGCATGGGTGGCCCGAAGCAGGGCCTGTAATATGTGGACCGATCGGTCTTGGCGCATGGGAGAAGCTATGTGAGGTCCCCTTGGGGGTGCGAGAGAGAAGACACCTTAGGCGAATCCCTACATCGGCTATAGATGGGGAACGATCGTATGTTAAGTATAATGATTCGTCTTCCAATGCACGAGGCATTTTCCCTAGCAAAGTGGCAAGCGGAACGTTAGAACTAGAAAGTTAAGCGTGCTCACCCTGGAGTAATTCAGGGATGGGTGACCCACTTGGAAGTGTGGGAGCTAGGGAAAAAGTAAAGCCGTGAGGACTAGATGGGTGTCATTAGGGTCAGCCTAGTCCAAAGCGAACAATATCGTGCAAGCGGAAAGACAGGTCGTTACATTTGGTATCAGAGCAGGACCCGGGTTATAGTCGGTGTGTTGGGACAAACCTCAACGAGGTCGCTGAGTCCATAAGGAGGGGTGAATGTGAGGTCCCCTCGGGGGTGCGAGAGAGAGGGCACCTTAGGCAAATCCCTATATCAGCTATAGACGGGGAACGATCGTATGTTAAGTATAATGATTCGTCTTCCAATGCACGAGACATTTTCCCTAGCAAAGTGGCAAGCGGAACGTTAGAACTAGAAAGTTAAGCGTACTCAACCTGGAGCAATTCAGGGATGGATGACCCACTGGGAAGTGTGGGTGCTAGGGAAAAAGTAAAGCCGTGAGGACAAGATGGGTGTCATTAGGGTCACCCTAGTCCAAAGCGGACAATATCGTGCAAGCGGAAAGGCGGGTCGTTACATTTGGTATCAGAGCAGGGCCCGGGTTATAGTCGGTGTGTTGGGGCAAACCTCAGCGATGACGCTGAGTCTATAAGGAGAGGTGAATGTAAGGACCCCTCGGGGGTGCGAGAGAGAGGGCACCTTAGGCAAATCCCTACATCGACTATAGACGGGGAACGATCAGGGATTAAGTATAGTGATTCGTCTTCCATTGAACGAGACTTTTTCCTTAGTAAAGTGGCAAGCGGAACGTTAGAACTGAAAAGTTAAGCGTGCTCACGCTGGAACAATTCTGGGATGGGTGATCCACTGGAAATGTGGGAGCTAGAGAAAAAGTAAAACTGTGAGGACTAGGTGTGTGTCATTAGGGTCAGTCTAGTCCAAAGCGGACAATATCGTGCAAGCGGAAAGGCGGGTCTTTACAAGCTAGGCCCTACATATCAGGACCGATCGCTATGAACGGTCGATCGGGCCACAGGGTCTGGATGGGCATTCACTCACGTGGGTTGGATCTGGGCCTCCAAGTTCGGCTTACGTTGTTTGGGCTCCCCTGATCAAACTTGGTCCTGATCATATTCGAGGTATCGGATTCCGGGGATCTCATCAATAATATATAAATTATTTTATAATATTAATAAATTATAAATATTTAGATTTTATAATTATTTTCAAAATGATTTTTAAAAATTTTTTATACAAAAAATATAAGAAAGAGAGTGTTCTATGCCATGATACTCTCTATCCTCACAGAAGTCCATGTGTCAAATCTGACTGGGCGGCCACCGCTGTAGATGTCCTAAGGCTAACTGTAACCTTTTCCGCGCTCAAAACCATTTCTACAGTATAAATCTCTCTACACATCATCATTATCTCACATCCACATCCACATCATATTATCTTTTTATTTTTTAAATTTCTCACTCATCTACATCATTTTTTATTTCTCTTTTATCTACGTCATCTTCTCTATCCAAATTCAATTTTATCTTTCTATCTCATCAACTTTATCTATTTATTATTCATTTATATTAATATTACGTATTAATCTTAATATTTTTAATTCCAATAATCTCGAAGTTTCGTTATTTATTAATTTGTCATTATATTATATTATGTTTCAATATTTATTATATTTTTTTACAAATACTTTGTATTCATTTTTAATATCTTCATTTCGAAACGATCGAGTTTTACTTAAAATTACATATTTAAATTAAAATATATATCAAAATAAAGTACTTGTTCATATTTAATAAAGAAATCAAAAAATATAATAAAGAAATCGAGTTTATTATATTATATAAAATATAATAAAGAAATCAAAAAATAATTTAAAAATAATTTTTTAAAAAATAAATGTGATTTCCGCGGAGAAGGGTGCTCAACCCCTTGTCCACAGAAGGTATTTTTTGCAAGGAGAAATGACGTCCATTTAATCATGGACATCTCATGTGGCAGAAAATGGGCAGACAATACTGTATTTCCATACTGATGAGACCATCGGAACCCGGTACCCCGAACAGGGTCCGAACCATCCCAAGCTATGGCGGCCCAAGCGAGTGGACCAAGCTTGGAGGTCAAATTAAAGGAAGGCCCATTTGTGTGGCTGCCACGATCGGGCATATTAGGCGATCGGTCCCAAGGTGTGGGACCCAACCTCCCATGAAGCGTCAGACCGTTCGGTCCACTAGCTGCAGATTCCCCCTCGGGCCATTTCCGATCGTCCTGTATGATAGCGAGCCACGACAAATCAGTCAGGACTATGGTCCAGTCATGGGAGCAAGCCGCTAAAGGCCAAAGAGTAGCCGGCTGGCAGCGCCGTAAGGCCTAAGCGCCATGCAGCCACTGTAGAGCCAGTTCCGGCGGCTGATCCGCCTGGCGTTAGCCGACCTATTGGCAAAGGACAAGCACAAAACGACGGCCTACTGCACATAGTACAGTGCAGGTATAAAAAGGACGCTGAGAGAACGAAAGAAAAAAGGAGCCCTTTTGGAATCAGAAAGAGAGACGGAAGAAGTTTGGGATCCTCCTGGTTCTTCCTCCCCACATCCGTGGTTTCACAGCTCCTCTCGATTTATTTGCGAAGCGCTTTGTGGTCCCCCTTGTATTGATCTGAAAACATGCATTGTATGATCCTGTTTTCGGTTATTGGAAGGGCTGAGGGCTTTTCTTTCCGCCCTTAGTCAAGTGGTTTTTTCCTCGCTTCCGAGGTTTTCCACTCTAAATCCTTTTTGCCTTCTATGCCTCTAAACCGTTAACTCTTCTCCACACATAAACAAATCATAACCGAGTTCGTCTTGTAACGAACCGGTCGACTGTTGACACCCCTGGTTTTCTAACCACGACAGTTTGGCGCCGTCCGTGGGGACGAGTTTGATTCCCATTTGAGGTCTTTACCTGGGATAGGATAATCAGAGGCATGGCAACTAGAACTCCGACGAACGATAGCGATACGCTTCCCAGCAGCACTCCAGCTTCAACGTTCTCATTACAGGACCTGGAGGCTGTTGTTAGGAAAGTCATTCTGGAGGTCACGTCGGAAAGGAGTGGAACAGAACCACCGGCTATAACCAGCCCTGTTCCAACCAACAGAGGGTACGAGAGCGACCCTGAGACGCCTAGTTCCGATGAAGAGGAGATTGCTAGGCGCGGAATAACAATGAGGAGGCCAAGGTATCAATCTACTCCGCCTCCTCCCATCAGAACTCCAACTCCCGTCCCTGGGACGAGCCAGGAGCAGATGCAGAGACGCATTGACGAGCTCACCAAGGAGTTGGAGGCTCTACGAACACACAGGGGTTGCGACCCTGATCTGGAGCGCAACCCGGGACTTTTCGATCGGGCCATGGATGCCCCGATCAAACTGAGTAAGGATGACGACTGGTGGCGCAATCTGCAAATGGCCCAGGCGTCATCCCAGCAATCGGGGANTTCTCCACACATAAACAAATCATAACCGAGTTCGTCTTGTAACGAACCGGTCGACTGTTGACACCCCTGGTTTTCTAACCACAACACATACGATCTTGTATGTCGTTACAGTGTATCTATTATATTAATATTATATTATATTAAGAAAAGTTATGAAAATATATTAATATTGAATATTTTTGAGAAAATAATATTTTGGAAAATTTTAAAATATCATTATATTTTTTTATCAATTATATTTGCGTTAATCATCAATATTCAATATCAACATTATAATGTTTTTATACAATAACAAGATATAAATTACGGTATGTATGTAATTATAAAACCATATATATGAGCCACTAAAAGAAATAAACAAGCGGTGCACATCAAATATAGTGAATTTGATCATAGTTTATTTAGATTTGCAATAGTTGGTGTATTTGTATTAATAATTTATTTGAATTTACAATTAATTATATAGATATTTTAGGAAAAAAATGTTAATGAAGTTTGAATCAAATGAATAAATCAATCTTAATTCATATCTAATTATATTATATCGATTCAAATACAAATAGAATATAAAATCTCTAAATCAGATACCTGATTATGGTTTTAAAAAACCAGTTGAATCGGCCGGTTAGACCGATTCAACCGGGAATCGTTTGTCCTCCCGGTCCGATTCAAACCGATTCACATGTTATTTTAAAAACGGTCCGATTCTTCTAAAAATCCGATTGGACAGGTTTTCATTGGCAATTAGGATTAAATTTAAACTAAAAAATAATTTTTTGAGATATACATTACTCTTACCTTTCTTGATAAAGACATTAATTATGAAGATAGTTGGATGAATTTTTCTTATTTTATTTCATATTGTTATTTAATCATTGAACTCGAACTTTCGATATCTGTAATTGTAACTCTCGAATTCCAAACATCAACTGTAAACTTTTGTTTGTATTAAATTTTTTTATATTATCTAATTATACTTTTTAAAAAATGATTTAAAGTTGTTGGTAAATAAAATATATTTTTAAATATATATTCTTTTTATTTATTAATATTATCATGAATTTTTCTATCAAATCGGTCCAAATGGATTTGATCATCGGATCCGATCAATAGAATGTATTTCCGATCCGTCGGTTCGATCGATTTTTAAAACCATTAACCATGTACCTGATTCATGCAATTGAACAATTCAGATGAAAACCCCATTTAAAAAACACATGACCCCTTATCAACATTTCAAATTAAGTGAAATTTGAATTTACTTGACATCGGTAAATGATAAAAATAATCCGTCGTTTAAAAATTAAAATAGCAACGGTCATTTATCCCCAAATCATAAACCCCTCGATTTTCATCTTCTCCACTACACAACTTTTGTGTTTTCTGTTCCGCAAAATCCGAGATTCAGGATATTTACTTCATTCCTGAGGGTTCCGAACTCCGCACTGAAGGAGTTCAGTTGAGAATATATGACCGGGGCACATTGAAATTAAATTTGTGTTTTGCAGGCTACGAGCACTAGTGGTAAACGTGTAAAGAAATTAAGATTCTTCTTCGAAATGTTCCAATATAGGTTCTTCTGCACTTTGGACTCAACTACAAAAAACATGCTCTTGGAGGAGCTCCTGAAGATTAGGGTCCTGATTCAGAAAAATCAATATGAATCCGTGAAATGCAGTCTCCGTAGCCTGATTCCTATGCACTCGGCCTCCCAACTCTATGCTGCGTTCTCTGAGTCTTCTCCACCACCCAACACTAAGCCAGTTTTTTGGGATTCTCTATTAACAGTTTATGCGGAGTTAAAGCAGCCCAATGATGCAGCCGAATTGTATGGATTAGTGAGATGTGGTGGTAATTTCCCTTCTCTAATTGCTTTCAATATGTTTTTAGAGTGTTTGGTGAGTGTTGGGCAATACGATAAGGTTCTTGAGGTATTTTCTGGTGCTTTGGGATCTGGTATTTGGGTAGATAACACGAGCTATGCAAAAGCTATACAGGCTTCTGTGAAAGTTGGGGATTTGCAGAAAGGAGTAGATTTGTTTAAGCTTATGAAGAAATGTGGGGGAAGGCCAACCTCCTTTGTATACAATATCTTGATTGGTGGCTTATGCAAGGAAAGGAGAATCAATGATGCAATGAAACTGTTCGATGAAATGATCCAGACGAAAACTAAACCTACTATAGTTACATATAACACTCTCATCGATGGGTGCTGTAAATCTGAGAATCTGGAGAGGGCGTTTGATTTGAAAGATAAGATGAAAGTTCATAATCTGGAGCCAAATATCATCACATATAACACAATAATTGGTGGCCTTTGTCGAACGGGTAGAATGGAAGAGGCAGCTAAGATCTTGAAGGAAATGCAGTTGCATGGTTTTTTTCCTGACAGTTACACATTTACCAGTTTGTTCGATGGCTATTCTAGGAGTGGGGATTTGGAGGCTTCCATTGAACTATTCCAGGATGCATTGCAGAGGGGATTGACAATAAGTGATCATACATTTAGCATTTTGTTAAATGGATTGTTCAAGGAGGGAAAAATTGAAAAAGTTGAGAAGCTTTTGACAAAGTTAAATGAGCATGATATTCTTCATTCTGAGCAGATTTGGAGCACAATGGTGAATGGATATTGCAAAACAGGGCATGTCGACAAAGCTATAATGCTTATTGAAAAAATGGNAAATAAATTCTCCACAATTTATATATCATAACCGAGTTCGTCTTGTAACGAACCGGTCGACTGTTGACACCCTTGGTTTTCTAACCACAACAGTTTGGCGCCGTCCGTGGGGACGAGTTTGATTCCCATTTGAGGTCTTTACCTGGGATAGGATAATCAGAGGCATGGCAACTTCAACCCCGACGAACGATAGCGATACGCTTCCCAGCAGCGCTCCAGCTTCAACGTTCTCATTACAGGACCTGGAGGCTGTTGTTAGGAAAGTCATTCTGGAGGTCACGTCGGAAAGGAGTGGAACAGAACCACCGGCTATAACCAGCCCTGTTCCAACCAACAGAGGGTACGAGAGCGACCCTGAGACGCCTAGTTCCGATGAAGAGGAGATTGCTAGGCGCGGAATAACAATGAGGAGGCCAAGGTATCAATCTACTCCGCCTCCTCCCATCAGAACTCCAACTCCCGTCCCTGGGACGAGCCAGGAGCAGATGCAGAGACGCATTGACGAGCTCACCAAGGAGTTGGAGGCTCTACGAACACACAGGGGTTGCGACCCTGATCTGGAGCGCAACCC
>RWGZ01001529.1:35991-83835 GCA_009725065.1 Utricularia reniformis
TCTATAAATGTGGAGCTTGATGACGAAATTAGCATGACCTTTTGGACGCGTAAGACATGATGTTACTCTGCCAAATTTCTTATCGCTTTTTATACCTCGTCATCTTCATAAATCTCTGTTGTATCTTGTAATGAACTGTTTGATTAGTGAATCGACTAAGAGATTTTCCTACTCTTAGTCAATTGGTTTTTTCCTCATTTCCCGGGGTTTTCCACTCTAAATTCTCTTGCCTTTTTCTTCATTTGCTTTAGTTAATCGTTTCCTCACCACAAACAAATTAAAACCGAGTTCGTTTCTTAACGAACCGGACGATTGTTGGTACCCCTTAAAAAGGGACCATAACAATATCATATATCGATCAATATGTGAACATATGTTACATAATAAAATTTGGTATCGATTGATATATCGATCATTATAATTATCGGTATTTCATGTCGTCCAATATAATATTGTATAAATATTTTTACATTGTAATTTAATTTATTTTTGCAAATTCATATTAGTTTTATTTAACTAATATAATTTATTTTTCATTTTCTAATAAATTAATTAAAATATATTCGTATTTTAATTTATTATATATTTATAATTATATTATATAAGTAATCTTACAATTATTTGAATTATTTTTATTAAAATATATATGAACGCCATGGACCCCTCAGTCATTTCCAAATAAAATCAATGTTTTTATACCGGTTTGAAATCACGTACACGTCCGGACCGGTATGAGCGGTACGACTGATATATCGGATGATACCAAATTTTATTTTATTTTTTAAAAAATTAATATTTAATTAGTTTTTTAGAATTAGATCCGAAAAAACCCAGAAATCGATCTTAATACCCGATATTAGACGGTACGAAAATAAATACTGATACCGAGCAAAATTTGACGTATCAGACGATATACTATCGGTATACCGTCCGGTATAAAAACATTGAATAAAATAAGAGAAATTTAATGTAACTAACGCCATGTGTCCACACTTTTCGAATTTGTTGACAAATTGGCTGAACTATGTCGACGCTAATAAAATTAAAATAAAACTCTGAATATTTAAATTAGAATTATTGCAAATAATTAAAACTTAAATTTATATAATTACGAAACATAATATATTTTAATTATTATTTAAATGATTTGAATATTGGCTGAATTTATTAATCAAATGAAGACTTCCATTTCGATGAATAACAATTTTATATTTAAATTTATTTAAATAGTGATATATACTTTCTATTCCTACTGGGACTGACTTATTTTTCAGCTTTCACATGAATAATATATGTTTTATTTATAGATAAAAGATATAATATAGTTTTTTATGATTATTGATTAATTTTTAATAATTTTTCAGGGTATAAATAGGGTTTAAAGAAGTACGCACATTTCGTAAACATATATTGTTCGATTCATTCGCAGTTGTTTTTGTTCATTCAAATTAAAATATAACATGATCAATGAATTGAAATTTGAGAAAGAGAAAATCTCCTTTCGATTTTTTTTTATTCAAATAATTAAAAATTACAAACATATATGAGTTATATATATAGAGAAACTTATAATTATCTAACTAAAATATTTAAGGAATATATATGGAAGATATCTACGAATAAATAATAACAAACTTATGTGAATTTTAAATAAATAAATTCATGATCACCTAACTAATATATATGGTAGATACATATTATTTAATATATTATATATATGATATATTTATTTTCTAATACCTTTAAACCTTGAACCTCACACTCTATCAATTCCATATTCGGTATGATGTTTACAACAATAGTTTTTGTTATGAGTTGATACACTTGTTATTTGTATAATATATTCATTTTGAATTAGAGTATGGATTGTATCTACAATCTAATCCTTTCATACTATTCATTGTGAATGCATAAACTTTTGATTTAACTTAGATTTAAATCACTTTAATTTCGAACATATTTCTAAGCAAATATTATGAATCATTATACTTATGTAATAATCTCAATAATATTAATAATGTAATGGGACCCGAATTGTTTGACTGAAGTGTGTGAACGATGTCAACATAAAAGTCTTGATCTACATTAAATGCTCTTCTTATATTTGGCTTCTATAAATAGTCTCTTTTAGATGCTTATTTTACATCATTCAAAAATGGCTTCTTCTTCTTATTCCAAGTTACTTATATTTGCTGGCTTCGTTTTAGCTGCTCTTGTTCTTGTTTCTTCACAGGCTTACGCTGCTAGAGATCTTGCTCAAAACACTGATTCATGTAATTTATTTATAAGTAGAAAACTTGAACAAATCAATTACATTTATTCATATATATTTATACAATTTTCTTATCTCAGCCACTCAGGGTGTAGCTGTCGATCAATATGGCGGTGGGTATGGTGGCGAACGAGGCGGGTACAGTGGTGAACGAGGTGGAGGCTACGGTGGGGAACGAGGGGGAGGCTACGGTGGCGAACGAGGTGGATATGGTGGTGAACGAGGTGGATATGGTGGCGAGCGTGGTGGAGGATATGGTGGTGAACGAGGTGGATATGGTGGCGAACGTGGTGGAGGATATGGTGGTGAACGAGGTGGATATGGAGGACGTGGCCCATAAACAAATACATTCGTCTTGAAGTATTTAAAATAAAGGCAAGAAATTTGAGTGTATGTGTTGTACTAAAACAAAACTAAGTCAAAATGCAATGATATTTCCTAATTGCCAATATAATATTCAACAAATTAAAATAATTAAATAAAGAATATACAAATCACTAAATTGTTGTACTTCGCCACATACTAACTATTAATAATATATATTATTTATTTAGGTCAGCAATATAAATTATAAAATATCTTTCATTTTCAATCTCATTTCACAACAAATTTATCACATTGCCAATATATTACACTCTTTTATAGTGTTTTAAACATCAGAATACCCAAATATAATTAATTCACATATTATACATCTGCAAAATAAAACATATATATATATATATATATTCTAATATAAATGCCCTTATAACCCTATTTTTTCTAAAGGGTTTTTTGGGGTCTAGGTTTGTGTTTTTTAATTATTTATTTATTGGCTCCATGTAGAGTTTTTATAGCCGTATATTCGACACTTGGCACAAACTGAAATTAGAAAGGGAAGACGAAATTGGGCGGTCCCTTTCTTTGTTATTTTTGTTCCCATTTGGTAGGGGTGTCAAGAAAATTTATTGATCCGAATATCTGAAATGATTTTCCGGATATACGAACTGAGGATATTTGATAGGATCAGATAATTTTCGGTCACGGATCTGATACGGTTTTATCACGTCTAATTCGATCCGATCCGATCCAACAATTATTAATATATAATAACATCATATATATTATATATTTTTTCATTTCAATATTTTAAATATTACTAACAAATATATTTATGTTCCATTGTATTTAAAAAAATTTATTCTTTTTATGTCTTATNTACCGGGTTTAAATAAGAGATGATTTCGGGTCTATCGGGTTTAGTGTCTGGCCCACCAAATCGACACCCTTCACTCATTTCCAAATAAAATAAGAGAAATTTAATGTAACTAACGCCATGTGTCCACACTTTCCGAATTTGTTGACAAATTGGCTGAACCATATGTCGACTCTAATAAAATAAAAACAAAACTCTGAATACTTAAATTAAAATTATCGCAAATAATTAAAACTTAAAATTATATAATTACTAAACATAAATATTTTATTTATTATTTAAATGATTTTAATATTGGCCAAATTAATTTATCAATGAGAAAATTGTACAATTAACCCCAAACTTACAAGCTGTATAAAAACATATCTTTCAATTTATGAAATTGCATGAACGACATCTAAAGTTATCAATACCGTTTATTTTTTACCCATGACATTCTTGCACCCAGTTTTCCGTAAGTTGAAAATCGTTTAAAAATTCATCACAAAGTACGCAAATAAGACCCGTTTGAAAAATTATACAAAATTTACTTTTGATGTTCGAGAATTGTGCATGAAATATTAAAAATTTACGAGTTCATTAAAGTGTCAATGATAATCGATATTAGAAACTTGAGGTGTCTTATATGCATTTAATTGAAGTTTGAGAGTTATAAATGTATATTTTTACTCAAAAATGTACTATATTTGCAATTTCGTAATTTTGATGGTATGTTATTTACACAACCCTTAAGTTGGGGGCAAACATCACACATTTATCAAATGAAGACTTCCATTTTGATGAATTACAATTTTATATTTTAATTGATTTAAATAGTGACATATACTCTCTATTCCTATGGCTTATTTTTCAGCTTTCACATGAAGAATATATCTTTTATTAAAGATAAAAGATAAAATATAGTGATTTCACTAATATTTAATCTCTTTACTTTCAAAAATATTTCGATACAAATAGTGTTGTTATGCGATCCGAACAATTCGTGTTCGAAATATGTTCCGCTCGTATAATGCCGTGTTATTTTGTTTAAATATAAATATGAACTTTGTTCGTTTATAATTTTGAATGAACATGAACATTTTCGTGACCAAATTTGAAAGTTCGTAAAAAAATATATTTATTTTATTTATATAAATATATTATTAAATAATAAAATTAAAAAAACTATAATATATCATATTCCATATTATCTCTCCATATTTTCATTTTTTTATAAAATGTAGATATTATAATATTTTTTCTCTTATTTTATTCTAAATATGAAATTATATTTTAAAATTTTAAAATAAAAAATCAAATACATCGTTCAAACATGTTCAAACAAACTATTCAAACGAACATGAATATTCATATAAATATAAATATTTGAACAATGTTCTAACATAAATTTTCATTCGAATAAAATACGAACGCATATGAACATGTTCGAATAAAAAACATGACCAAACATGAATATATATGGTTCGATTTATTCAAATCGAATATCAAATAAAGAAATACATTCAACTTGAAGTATTTCAAATAAAGGCAAGAAATTTGCATTTTATGTGTTGTAATAGTACAAAACTCAACTCAAAGTGCAATAATATTTCCTAATTGCCAATATAACGAGTTTATTTGGAACTCAAATCAAAGTGGTTGTGCAGTGCGGTGTGACGTTAAAATCGTGAATTTTTTATGATATAAAAATACAAGTTTAATTGCGATATGATAATCGTTAAAAATTACGATTTCATCACATATGTTAAAATATATATGTCCTTATCGTTATTTTCAAAAAAACTAATTTATCATTACTTATATTAATTATAATATAATTTTATTTATTATTTTTATATATAAGAATATATTAATAATTCTATATAATCCACGATAATTATATCTCATTATACCTTAATTTTTAACTTAAACTTAGAGATCCAATATATAAAGATGCGGGTACTAAACAAACCCATTATTCAAAATATTAAAATAATTAATAAAAAGAATATACAAATCACTAAAATGCTATACTTCGCCACATACTAACTATTAATAATATATATTATTTATTTAGGAAAAAAGTAAATTATAAAATATATTTTCATATTCATCATTTTCAATCTCATTTCACAACAAATTTATTGCTTTGCCAATATAGGGTTTATATATTAAACAACATATTATACATCAGCTAAATAATATATATATTAGCAAATAATATTAATAATTCACATATTATTTTTGTTTCTATTTGGATCTCTTGTTTTTTCTCTGTATCGTGAGGTTTATTTCTTGAATTTAATTGAAGTTAGAGAATTACGTATGTAATGTTTACTCAAATATTCATATATGTAATTTCGAAAATATGAGGAGATAAACCTCACCCAAATATCTTTTTATATTTATCATTTTCGATCTCATTTTACAACAAATTTATCACATTGCAAATATTGGAATTATATATTACACTCTTTTATTGTGTTTTAAAATACGGGACTCAATTCGAGTCAAATTCACTAAGGAGAGTTTCACAAACACTCTAAGAAGTGACAAATCGACTTCTTTTGCATTCTAAAAAAACCAGAACTTTAAGTTTTTAACTTGAATTGAATTTCGAACATGACATTGTATATTTCGAGCCGACCACGAACTTTAAACAACACTTAAGTTTGACTCGATTTGATTTATTTTAGTTGTACATCTAGTGCCCAACAAACCATCACTGTTTATTAGAATTAGGATACATTGAGAATAAATGGTTTTAGATGATAAATATGTTATTTTTTATGATTAATCGAGTTTGGATCTATCATACATAAAATCATACCCTATACAAAATAATACCTTGTTTAAATAATAATTAGACTCCATCTGATCGAACTATGAAATGAGCACAACACGAGAGCAAGATTCGGCCCAAGATGTAGTCTAGCTCGGACGGGAGACAACCAGACCCAATATAGAATTGAACATACGATTGACCAAAGTACTGAAGCGGTCCTAGGCTTTGCTTTGGACAAGATTGGACCTGGTGATGTTGGAGCAATCCCGATGTATCCAACGGGCCTGAACGATTTAAGGAAACCACTCATCACAATGACAAGTACGCATCTTAGGAGAATATACATCTTTTAATGGATTCGACAACAGAAAATGACTTGAATTAAGAAAGGAACAAAAGACAATATAGTCCCCATGGTGCTCTAGAAATATGAACTTCTTCAAGGAGATGAGGCTTTTCTTGGGAAAAAAGCTTGCCAGAGTTTATCTACTAGATACCGTTGTTTTTTCATGTTCTTTGCGACAATTACATATCGCATTTGCTTAATGGGATATGTTATATTCACAACAACTATAAATATAATAATCGAGTTTTAATCATTAATTTAATTGAAAATCACTCATGATACCCTATTAAGGAACCACAAGAACATCCAAAACCAAATTTTAAATAAGAGATGATTTCGAGTCTGTCGGGTTTAGCGTCTGGCCCACCATATCTATACCGCTAACTCATTTCCAAATAAAATAAGCGAAATTTAATGTAACTATCGCCATGGGTCCACACTTTCCGAATTTGTTGACAAATTGGCTGAACTATTCAATGTTTTAAGAACCAATATATTTATGTATACTCTATAAGTTCATTAGATCGGTATATCGGATATGTATCGGATCCATACCAAAATATTAAAATAAATTAAATTATAAATATTCATATTTTATTTTTTTAAAACGAAACCCGATTCAACCCGCAAAAACCCTACCCGACCAGGAAAAAACATGTACATGTCGGTATTTTGCCAAAATACCGGCCGAAACCGATACGCCCAAAATTTCCGGCATACCGGAAATTTTAAAACATTGGAACTATGTCGACTCTAATAAAAATAAATTAAACTCCGAATACTTAAATTAAAATTATTGCAAATAATTATAACTTAAAATTTATATAATTACGAAACATAAATATTTTATTTATTATTTAAATCATTTTAATATTGGCTGAATATATTAATCTAATGAAGACTTCCATTTTGATGAATCACAATTTTATATTTTAATTGATTTATACATCCTATTCCTGGGGCTGACTTATTTTCAGCTTTCACATGAAGAATATATATTTTATTTATCAATAAAAGATAAAATATAGTGATTTCACTTATATTTAAATCACTTTACTTTCAAAAATATTTAGATACAAATAGTACTATTATGTGATCCGAACAGTTCGTGTTCGAAATATATTCAACTCGTATATGGTCGTGTTCGTTTGTTCGAATATAAATATAAACTTTGTTCGTTTATAATTTTGAACGAACATCAACATTTTCGTTAAAAAATTTCAAAGTTCGTGAAAAATTATATTATTTTATTTATGTTTATATAAATATATTATTAAATAATAAAAATTTAAAACCATAATCTATCATATTTCACATTATCTCTCTATATTTTCCTATTTTTTTATAAATTGTAGATATTATAATGTTTTTATTTTAAATATAAAAATATATTTTAAAATTTTAAATAAAAAATCAATTTTTGTATATTGAATTTCAATATTAAATTCAAAAAAATTAAATAAATCGTTCAAACAAGCTATTCAAAGGAACATGAATATCCATATAAGTATTTGAACAATTTTCGAATATAAATTATCGTTCGAATAAAATACGATCGAACATGAAAATATTTGAATAAAAAATATGAACATAGAGAGTTAGGTTCATTCAAATACAATAGCAGCCCTAGATACAAATGTTGAATCATTATATTTTATTTCTGATCAATTTTGGTAATAATCTCATTAATATTAATAATGTAATGGGACCCGAATTATTTGACTAAGTGTGTGAACGATGTCAACATATAAGTCTTGCTCTGCATTAAATGCTCTACTTATATTTGGCTTCTATAAATAGCCTCTTTGAGATGATTCTTTTACATCATTCAAAAATGGCTTCTTCTTCTTCTTCAAAGTTACTTATATTTGCTGGCTTTGTTTTAGCTGCTCTTGTTCTTGTTTCTTCTGCTAGAGATCTTGCTCAAAACACTGATTCATGTAATCTATTTATAAGTAAAAAACTTGAACAAGTCAATTAAAATCATCAATAATCACTATTATAAAAAATTCACTTTACATTTCATTTTGATGTGTTACATTTATTCATATATATTTTTACAATTTTCTTGTCTCAGCCACTCAGGGTGTAGCTGTCGATCAATATGGCGGTGGGTATGGTGGCGAACGAGGCGGGTACAGTGGTGAACGAGGTGGAGGCTACGGTGGGGAACGAGGGGGAGGCTACGGTGGCGAACGAGGTGGATATGGTGGTGAACGAGGTGGATATGGTGGCGAGCGTGGTGGAGGATATGGTGGTGAACGAGGTGGATATGGTGGCGAACGTGGTGGAGGATATGGTGGTGAACGAGGTGGATATGGAGGACGTGGCCCATAAATAAATACATTTAGTCTTGAAGTATCTAAAATAAAGGCAAGAAATTTGAGTGTATATGTTGTACTAAAACAAAACTCAAGTCAAAATGCAATGATGTTCCTAATTGCCAATATAATATTCAACAAATTAAAATATTTAAATAAAGAATATACAAATAACTAAATTGCTGTACTTCGCCACATACTAACTATTAATAATATATATTATTTATGTAAGCAATATAAAATATAAAATATCTTTTCATATTCATCATTTTCAATCTCATTTCACAACAAATTTATCACATTGCCAATATATTACTCTTTTATAGTGTTTTAAACATCAGAATACCCAAATACAATTAATTCACATATTATACATCTGCAAAATATAAACATATATATATATATATATATTCTAATATAAATGCCCTAATAACCCTATTTTTTCTCAAGGGTTTTTTGGGGTCTAGGTTTGTGTTTTTTAGTTATTTGTTTATTGGCTCCATGTAGAGTTTTTATAGCCGTATATTCGACACTTGGCACAAACTGAAATTAGAAAGGGAAGACGAAATTGGGCGGTCCCTTTCTTTATTATTTTTGTTCCGATTTGGTAGGGGTGGCAAGAAAATCCATTGATCCGAATATCTGAAATGATTTTCCGGATATACGAACTGAGGATATTTGATAGGATCATATCATTTTCGGCCACGGATCTGATACGTTTTTATCACGTCTAATTCGATCCGATCCGATCCGATCCGACAATTATTAATATATAATAACATCATATATATTATATATATTTTCATTTCAATATTTTAAATATTACTAACAAATATATTTATCTTCCATTGTATTTAAAAAATTTTATTCTTTTTATATCTTATTTGTTAAAGTAAATGAATTAGAAAAATTATATAATTTTAAAAATAATATAATATTATTTATTTCAATACTTTTGCATTTTAACATTATTATACTATATATTTTATTTATCTTTGATTAAATAACCAAATGTTTAATACATGGAATATTTTTATAATATTCCATATATTTTTAAATTATTTTTTTAGAATTCAGGGTTAATTATATTCTTTTTTTACTATTATAAATTATTAAAACAAAAAAACAAAATATATTAGGCTATCCGCTGTCCGATCCTAAAATCGATCTACTATTTCGAATCTGTTTAGGATCAACATTTTGATGATCTGTATTCATTGGATCTTATCAGAAAAAATGTGTTTGGAACATATATATGATCCATGCACACCCCTACGATTTGGGTCTCTTGTTTATTCGCGATGTTTGTTATGGTTGTGCAATTTAGTAATGTTGGGGTTAGCACGGAGAGCAATGTTCTTAAATACGATTCGGTCCATGAACCGGAAATTTTAATGGATTATCGAACCGTTGTCAAACCGTTATCGAACATGTGTTGAAAATGTTATTAAATTTATTTTTTTTAAATAATATCATTTATTTTATTTTAAAATTTTCCGGCCAATCAACCCGCCGGAAAATTGGACACTGATGGAGAGCTCATCGTGGTAAATTCGAAATCTTCCAACCATCGTTCATTACGAGAAATTGGTTTCTTTCAAGATATTGATAGTCATTAGAGTATTATCTACAAAATTTATTTGAGAAAAGTAATCAACTAAATGACGATCAATAAGTAAGTCACCTTGGTATTTATGCCTTTCTTGAATTGTGGTTTGTTGTAGAGAAAATCATTCGTATTTTACGTGGAAACCCAAGAACCGAGAGAAAAACTACTCGACTCAATTCGAGTCAAATTTACTATGAAGAGTTTTCACAAACACCACTCACACTCTAAGAATTCACAAATCGACTTCTTTTACGCAGAATTTTAAGTTTTTTAACTTAAATTGAATCTCAAACATGACATTGTATATTTTGAGCCGATCTCGAACTTTAAACCTAGGTTGCACGATTCGCTCATATTCGTGCAACCTAGCGCACCGAGTGCGTAATAATTTTAAAATAATTTAAAAATTTAAAAATATATATTTAAATTAATTTGAATGAAATTTTATACAATCCATCATATTAGTAATCGAAATGATTTGAAATATTATTGGTATATTGAGAAAATTGTAAAAAATAATATATTTATATTATTTTAATCAACGAATCATTAACGCACCATAATCGGATTTGCAAAAAATTAACGAATTTTGTACCCTCGTACCCCGAATCTCGCATCTCGTACCTTGATTAGTTCAATATAGCTTTAAACAACACATAAAATTCGACTCGATGTGATTTATTTTGATTGTGTATCTAGTGCCAACAAACCATAACTCTTTATTAGGATTAGGATAAATTGAGAATAAATAGATTTAGAAGATAAATGTGTTATTTTTTATGATTAATCGAGTTTACATAAAATCATACCCGATTCAAAATAATACCGGGTTTAAATAAGAGATGATTTCGGGTCTATCGGGTTAAGTGTCTGGCCCACCAAATTGACACCCTTCACTCATTTCCAAATAAAATAAGAGAAATTTAATGTAACTAACGCCATGTGTCCACACTTTCCGAATTTGTTGACAAATTGGCTNATAATATATTATTTTATTTATATTTATATAAATATATTATTATATAATAAATTTTAAAAACTATAATCTATTATATTCCATATTATCTCTCCACATTTTCCTTTTTTTATAAATTGTAGATATTATAATGTTTTTTCTCTTATTTTAATCTAAATATGAAATTATATTTTAAAATTTTTAAATAAAAAATCAAATACATCGTTCAAACATGTTCAAACAAATTATTCAAACGAATATCAATATTCATATAAGTATTTGAACAATGTCCGAATATAAATTTCTGTTCGAATAAAATACAAACGAATATGAACATGTTCGAATAAAAATATGAAAAAACATGAATATAGATGGTTCGATTTATTCAAATCAAATATCAACCATAGATACAAATGTTCGAATCATTATACTTAACATATTAGTAATAATCTCACTAATATTAATAATTTAATGGGACCCGAATTGTTTGACTGAAGTGTGTGAACGATGTCAACATAAAAGTCTTGCTCTGCATTAAATGCTCTTCTTATATTTGGTTTCTATAAATAGTCTCTTTGAGATACATCTTTTACATCATTCAAAAATGGCTTCTTCTTCTTCTTATTCCAAGTTACTTATATTTGCTGGCTTTGTTTTAGCTGCTCTTGTTCTTGTTTCTTCACAGGCTGCTGCTGCTAGAGATCTTGCTCAAAACACTGATTCATGTAATTTATTTATACCATTTCTTTTTCTTTAAATCAATCTGTGTAAAATATGAATAAAATTATAAGTAAAAAACTTGAACAAGTCAATTACAATAATCTATAATCATTTTTATAAACAATTTATTTTTATGTCATATTTATTCATATTTCAATCTCTTAATATTTATAATGTTTTTCTTGTCACAGCCACTCATGGTGTAGTTGTCGATCAATATGGTGGTGGATATGGTGGCGAACGAGGTGGATATGGCAGTGAACGAGGTGGGTACGGAGGTGAACGAGGCGGATATGGGGGTGAACGAGGTGGAGGCTATGGTGGCGAACGAGGCGGATATGGAGGCGAACGTGGCGGAGGATACGGTGGCGAACGAGGTGGATATAGAGGCGAACGTGGTAGAGGATACGGTGGTGAACGAGGTGGATACGGAGGACGTGGCCCATAAAGAAATACATTCAACTTGAAGTATTTCAAATAAGGCAATAAATTTGCATTGTATGTGTTGTAATAGTACAAAACTCAACTCAAAGTGCAATAATATTTCCTAATTGTCATTATAATGTGTTTGTTTAGAACTCAAATTAAAGTGCAGTCCTGTGCGGTGTGATGAATAGAATATCAATATATTATTTTTTTAATATAACAATTATATTTTATTAAAGCCTCTCATTTCAAATTAGTGTATAGTATATTCTCAAAGTAATTTTTGTTAAACATGATTTCTCTTTTAAACACCTAATCGATTATAAAAGTATACACAATTACAATAAAACATTTTGACGTATAACCTAACATTTTAGGATCCTAGCAGTGAGTATTAAATAATTTTATATTTACTATTTAAATAATCATTAAATTATCTATTTAATATTATTTTTTTAAAAAAATTAGTATATTAATTATATATAATGTTAGGGTCCCTTTTTAGGGGTACCAACAGTCACCCGATTCGTCAGCCAACGAACTCGGTTTTGATTTGTTTTTTATGGGAAATACGATTAAAACTAGAAACAATAAAGAGACACAACAATTTATAGTGGAAACCCTAGGAATTGGGGAGAAAACCACTTGACTAAGAGCGAATTACGCTCATAGCCTGTTCACTAATCAAACAATTCATACAGAATACAGCATAAGCTTAATGAAAATGACAATGAATAAGAAAGCAGTAAGAACTCCGGCAGGATAACGACATGTTCTTATGCGTCCAAAAAGGTCCTGCTATTTCCGTCGTCGCACTCTGTATTTATAGAGCTAGTGGCGTGTGTAAATTACGCTCTGTAACCGCCTCTGACAGGTTTGTTAGAGGTTGTTGTCGCGTGATGTAAAACGAGGCTGGGACCGAGGCGTGGTTTGCGTGAACGGGCCCGAGGCGTGGTAAACATGTGAAGGCCCGAAGCGTGCAAAGCGCGGGTTTGTAACCGTTTGGACCGAACCACGGAGCCAGTTACCAGAAAACGCTTTATTTCGTCAAGGTTATCTTCGGCCCTCTCGCGGAACATCGGGCCGCTTTTTGTTAAGTGTATAAATGGGTTGCACGAGTTCGCTTCCACCATTTGGATCAGCCTAATCGTTATTGGGCCTCATCTGTTACAGGGTGCCCGGTCCTAGAGTTCTCAGCATATAATAAAATTAGTTTTGTAAATGGTTTTTGACATAGCACTAGTTTAGTGGTTCAAGTGGATGTAAAATCATCATTTGATTTATGTATATTCATCGTTTGGTTATATGTCAAATTACTTATATGATTACCCGTCGTTAAAGTTTCATTTCATATCGATTAGAATAAATAAATTGTCGAAAATATGTTTTTTTTAGTATCAATTTACAGTTAACCATTCAACCGATTAACATTAAACTTACATTTTATAATTCACCATACTATCTAACAATTATTATGAATCTACTATTAATAATGAAACCTATGATCTATATTGATTAAACGGTAATTGGCTTTAACCATCTGCATTATGCAACTGTGTTAAACATATCATTTCGATCGGTTGATTTCCGTTAAGCGGTTAATCAATAGGGTATCAATTAGCAAAATTTTGATTACAAAATGGATTAACTTCGATAAATTTGAATATTTAACTATGAAACAAGATTGAACTCAACTCGGCTTAATATGTTGCTAGAAAAAAATATTTTTTTCTTATATGTTATTTTTTATAAATTTTCAAGACATGGTTTTATTGAAAATGTTAATTTAAATATATCAATTTTCAATAAAATACCATATCGTAATAAAAATAGTTTACTATAAATTTATAATTATCATTAATAGTATTCAATCTTTTGGAATGAATAATTTAATTATCCATATTTTTGTTTAGAATCCTTACATGAATAAAAAGCAATGTTTTAAATACCAGTACCGGCCGGTATATCGGACAAACTCATTCGATCGGTATACCGGATATGTTTTGGATATACTGGATATGTATCGGATCCGTACCAGAATATTAAAATAAAATAAATTATAAAATATTCATATTTTATTTTTTGTAATATAAAACCTGATCCAACCCGCAAATCTGCCCGCCCGCAAATCCGACCCAACCCGAAAAAACCCGTACAAAATACCGGCCGAATCCGATAAGTCCGAAATTTATGGTATACCGGAAATTTAAAACACCGATAAAAAGTAGATATATGTAGGTATATAGTAAAAATATATAAATTAAAATACATAATGAATTAATTATCATACTATTATTCTAAACCAATTTGTGTCAGGGTTGTTTATTATTTAAAATCATTAACTTTTAAGTTATCTAAAAAATTTGACACAACAAAGGTATTAGAGACCAGATTTGTAAAAATTAGTAAATTACGAGACCAAATATGTAGTTATAATAGTTGGGGTAATTTAATCGCAAAAATTGAAAATATTGGAGATCAAATTCACCAGACACATTAAATATTGATAATTGAATTTGTCAAGTATAATAATTGTTTTTCCCAACTCAAAAGTTTTGGGATTATAATTACTAAATTTAGAACACTTTTAATACCAATTTTGTCAAAACTATGAAACTGTGACCAGAAAATTTGCGTATCACCCAAATTTTAAAAACCTAGATACGAACATGATTTCGGGTCTATCGGGTTTAGCCTATGGCCCACCATATCGATACCCGTCCCTCATTTCCTCATAAAATAAGAGAAATTTAATGTAACTAACCCAATGGGTCCACTTTCCGAATTTGATGACAAATTGGCTGAACCATATGTCGACTCTAATACAAAAATACACTCTAAATACTAAAACTAAAACTATTGTAAAATAATCTAAATTTATATAATTATGAAACATAAGATATTTTATTTATTATTTAAATGATTTGAATATTTGCTGAATTTATTAATCAAATGAAGACTTCCATTTTGATGAATAACAATTTTATAGTTAGTTTTAATACTTGTGATGAAGATCGTGATTTTTTTATGATATAAAAAACACAAGTGTAATTGTAATATGATAATCGTTAAAAAGTCACGATTTCATCACAAATATTAAAACTAGCTATGAAATCTTGATTTTCTAAAAGACTAATTTATCATTATTCTATTAATTATAATATAATTATATTAATTATTTTTTTATATATATGGTTATATTAATATTTTTACATAAATCACGATCATAATACCACAATTTTATCAAACATATTTAAAAATTAACAATTATCATATCTAACCTCACCAAATCTCACCTCACCATAGCTCAATTTCAAAAAGTTGAAACAAACAAACTCATTATTCAATAAATTAAAATAATTAAAAAAAGAATTTACAAATCACTTAAATTAGGGATGTCAATTTGGATTATCCGCCCCGCTATCCGACGGATACATGCATCGTTTAAATGACTATTGGATAATTAAACGGGTAGTGAAAATGGGGCGGGGAAGAAAATCACATATCCGTCTTAAATGGGGCGGATAGTGATTTGATATATAACTTTCTCACTACCCGTTCGGTTATCCATTTAAATAATTGTATCCGCTAACTTATATTTATTAAATATATTTATTATTTTTAAAATCTTTACCTTAATTATAAAACCCTTATTATGAGACTTAAGGATTACCCATTTAAGTATAAAATATGTAGTAGTTGTCAATATATTTATTAATTATTTTTATAGTTAAATGATTAATTTATAATCATTTGCATAATTATTAAGATATCTAAATAGTATACTAAATCATGAATTATTATTTTTAAAATTATACATTTTAATTTTTAAAAATTATTATTATTTTAAATACTCTAAACCGATACCGTCTGGTATACCGGACTTACCCGTCGTACCGGCCCGGATCAGAACGGTATGAAAACATTGCCCCTAACTCATCTCCAAATAAAATAAGAGAAATTTAATGTAACTAACGCCGTGTGTCCACAGTTTCCGAAATTGTTGACAAATTGGCTGAACCATATGTAGACACTAATAAAATAAAAATAAAACTCTGAATACTTGAATTAAAATTATTGCAAATAATTAAAACTTAAAATTATATAATTACGAAACATAAATATTTTATTTATTATTTAAATGATTTGAATATTGGCTGAATTTATTTATCAAATGAATAACAATTTTATATTTTGATTGATTTAATTAATGATATATACCTTCTATTCCTACTGGGCTGACTTATTTTTCAGCTTTCACATGAAGAATATATCTTTTATTAAAGATAAAATATTGTGATTTCACTTATATATAAATCACTTTACTTTAAAAAATATTTCGATACAAATAGTGTTATTATGCGATCCGAACAGTTCGTACTCGAAATATGTTCAGCTTGTGTAGGGTCATGTAAGTATAAACTTTGTTCGTTTATTATTTTGAACGAACATGAATATTTTTGTGAAAAAATTTGAAAGTTCGTGAAAAATATATTATATTATTTATATTTATATAAATATATTCTTAAATAATTAAATTTTAAAACTATAATCTATTATATTTCACATTATCTCTTCATATTTTCCTATTTTTTATAAATTGTAGGTATTATAACATTTTTTTCTCTTATTTTATTCTAAATATGAAAATATATATTAAATAAAAAATCAATTTTGTATATTGAATTTCAATATTAAATTCAAAAATAGATCGTTCGAACAATTATTCAAATGAACATAAATATTCATATAAGTATTTGAACAATGTTCGAATATAAATTCTATTCAAATAATATACGAACGTACATGAATATATTAGAATAATTTGATTCGTTCGAATTATATAACAACCCTATATACAAATGTTCGAATCCTTATACTTAATTTATGATCAATCTTCCTAATAATCACAATAATATTAATAATGTAATGGGACCCGAATTATTTGACTAAACTGTGTGAACGATGTCAACATAAAAGTCTTGCTCTGCATTAAATGCTCTTCTTATATTTGGCTTCTATAAATAGTCTCTTTGAGATGCTTATTTTACATCATTCAAAAATGGCTTCTTCTTCTTATTCCAAGTTACTTATATTTGCTGGCTTTGCTTTAGCTGCTCTTGTTCTTGTTTCTTCACAGGCTTACGCTGCTAGAGATCTTGCTCAAAACACTGATTCATGTAATCTATTTATATCATTTCTTTCTCTTTAAATCAATCTGTGTATAACATTGAAAAAAATTATAAATAAAAGATTTGAACAAGCCAATGATCAATAGTCACCATTATAAACAATTCATTCTGATGTATCACATTTCATATATATTTATTATGATTTTCATGTCTCAGTTACTCAGGATGTAGTTGTCGATCAATATGACGGCGGGTATGGTGGCGAACGAGGTGGATATGGCGGTGAACGAGGCGGATACGGTGGAGAACGAGGTGGAGGCTATGGTGGCGAACGAGGCGGGTACGGAGGCGAACGAGGCGGAGGCTATGGTGGCGAACGAGGCGGATATGGTGGCGAACGAGGTGGGTATGGAGGCGAGCGTGGTGGAGGATATGGTGGTGAACGAGGTGGATACGGAGGACGTGGCCCATAAACAAATGCATTCCACTTGATGTATTTAAAATAAAGGCATGAAATTTGAGTGTATGTTTTGTACTAAAACAAAACTCAAGTCAAAATGCGATGATATTTCCTAATTGCCAATTTAGGATTCATCAAATTAATTTTTTTTAAAAAATAATATACAAATCACTAAATTACTGTACCACATATTGGGTTTGTTTGGTATAATTTTTTAAAATTGCGGTGTGGTGATATGTAGTGAGGTGCGGTGAGGTGATGGTGAGATATGATAATCGTGAATTTTTAAATATGTTTGGTAAAATTATGATATTATGATCGCGATTTACGTAAAGATACTAATATACCATTATATATATATAATAATAAATATAATTATATTATAATTAATAGAATTAAGGGTAAATTAGTCTTTTCCAAAATCACGATGAGGCCACAGCTGGTTTTAACAGCTGTGATGATATCGTGATTTTTTAACGATTATCACATCGCAATTAAACTTGTGTTTTGTGTAATATAAGAAAATCACGATCTGAACATCGCACTGCATCCACCGCATTTTTAATTTGAGTATCAAACAAACCCATTAACTAGAGTTATATGATACTTACTTTTTATAAAAATATAAAAAATTTGATACTCAAATATTCATGATTATCTAAAGATTCATGAATCATGTTAGGTGCAAAAGATATGACCTTCAATAAGTTATAAAACAAATAAAACAACTAAAAAAATCAATTATTTTCATCAAACTCAATTAGTATATTAGAAACTTGTATGTTATATAATTCTTGTCAACTTGTAATTATATTAATTGATTTTAGATTTGATAATACCTTAGTATTTTAAGATTTATGATGCATTTTTATTATATCTTATATTAACTATTTTGTAATGATTAAAATATAATTTATCATATCTTATGGTTATATTAACTTCTAAAACGGTATAAATTATATAATCATAATAATTATTATAGGGTGATGTTTGCCCACGGCCTCATAACTTACTGGCTATATAAAAGGTATGCTCTACAAATTACGAAATTGAAAATATGATACATTTTTTGAGTAAAAATATACATTTGTAACCCTCCAACTTCAATTAAATGCAAATAAGACACTTCAAGTTTGCAATACCGTTTATCATTAGCACTTTAATGAACTCGTAAATTTTTAATATTTCATGCACAATTCTCGAACATCAATAGTATTTTTTGTATAATTTTTCAAATGAGTATTATTTACGTACTTTGTGGTGACTTTTCAAACAGTTTTCAACTTACTGAAAACCGGATGCTAGAATGTCATGGGTGAAAAACAAAACGATATTGATAACTTTAGGTATCATTCTTACAATTTCATAAGTTGGAGGGTATGTCATTTACATCGTTTGTAAGTTGGGGGCTAATTATACAATTTTTTCAATTATTATAATAATACACATTATGAATTAATAAATATATTAGAGTTATGAAATAAAAAAACATTTCAATTTTGATTTCTTAAATGTTAAATAAATAATAAATTATATCACATTGTTCCCTAATAACTCGAATTCACAATTTTATAAAACGGGAAATTACAAATATATTATGATTTTAGTATTATAGATACGAATTTAGTATTTATAGTAATTTACATATTGACTGAATATTACATATATTCGTACCTTTGTTCCATCAAGTAAGATTTAGGATAAAAGTGTCTGTTTCACTTCATCCGGATCCTAATGCCTTTGCCATGATTCAACGGTTCTGTGTTAGCTGTCAAGTTGATCCAACGACTGTAGTTCATCTACAAAAACAACCACGTAGCAGACTACTAGTTGGATCGGGCTGTAGATCGCCAAAAAAACGGGTTGACCCAAAAAATTGCATATCCCAAAAAGACAACCAACTTTGATATACTAAAGGGACCGATCCAACGAGTTAAAAATTCGACTAGTTTTACATTTATAAAAAAACTTTCAATTTTAAATTTAAAAAAACAAATTTAAAATTTCACATATCATAAACATATTGGGTTTGTACCCATTATTTTCGACAGGTCTACCGATAAATTGATGTGTTTATGTATGAAGTCCAAATATTAGGTTTGTTTGGCTCCTCAATTAAAATAAGCCGGGGCGGTGAGATTTTTAAAATCGTGATTTTTAAAGCACATAAAACAAAAACAAATTTACGGTATATTTTTCACTAAAAATTAAAAATCATGATATCATCATCAATGCTAAAAAAATATGACATCATCGTGATTTAAAAATAATTAATTTATCATTAATTATAATAATTATAATGGGCGATGATTAGATATGGTCTCCATAGTTTAGGGGTTATCACAAATTAAATCTCTGTAGTTTTGAAAATTTGGTAATTTTGAACCCTAAAGTTTTAGAATGACAAAACATGTCCCCGACTTTTATATAGTTTGGCAAAACTAGTCCCCATTATTTATCAAAATTGACAATATTAGTTCTCAAACTCTTCAATTTCGGCAATGTTAGTACCCAAACAAAAACAATGGCGTATTTGATCCTCGTAATTCCAGAGTTTTGGCAAAAAAGTTCCCCAACAGTGTTAGAGATTCTCAACGTTTTGAAAAATGACAATTACGGCCGTTAAATAATTTTGCAACGGTTGTCCTCAACGTTTTGAAAAACGTAAACCCTAACGGCCGTTAAATAATTTAGGTACTAATTTCGCCAAATTCCCCAAATTTGGGGACTAGTTTTGCCATCAAACGTAAATAATGAGGACTTGTTTTGCATTTTTTAAACTTTGTGGATTGAATTTGCCAAATTTTACAAACTATGGGGATGCATATTGTCAATTAATTGAAATTTGGAGACCGTATACGCCAAAAATAATTTGAGAATCAAATTTACCAAAATCAATAAAATTTGGGGACCAAAACCGTCAATTTACGAATTATAATAGAATTATACTTATTATCCTTTTATATATAAGGTTATATAAATATTTCTAAATGAAGGAGATGATGATATCATCATTTTATCAAACGTATTTTAAATTCTGTATCAATATATCCTAGGACATCTTAAAAAAATGAATAAGTAAAAATTTTCATTCATTAAAAACAAAAAATAAAGTACCTGAAATTGGAGCGAGACACAGCGCAGTTTCAAAGTCTAATCTCCATGCAAATCCAGGGAACTCCATTCGCCATACATCGCATGCCAATATTTTATTCCATATTTGCCCACGCTTTGTATGCTCACTCATTCTCACTCTGCATGTGAAAGCAGGGGTACTTTCGGGTAGTTTTTTATTTAATACAAACACTGCTTCACCTATCATTCTCCGGTACGCTTTGTTAACCCACACCACGTTGTTCATACCGTCCGATATGAATACCGGACACGTGTCATTATCAAGACTCCGCATTCTCTCACCGTCCGATAACGATAAACCTCCACCGTCGATCGTTTCCGTCATCACGCTTTCAACGATGATCGTCGTTTTCGCTACTTCACTCTCCGTATCAAACTTTTCACCGTAAAAGATGACGTCGTTTATAGACTTGCATCGGATTGTAGACTCCGGAGCAGATCTCTCCGGCAGTAATTGTAGCGTCACCGCGTGTTTTTCCATCGTCGATCCGTCATCTACGCTTGATTTTTCTAACGGCGACGATCTAATACCGCAAATTTTCTTCTTCTGTCTATTCCGAACTCTAACGTACCTTCTCCTGGTTCTCCTTTGAAGTTTCACCTTATCTTCAACAACAGCAGCAACAACTTGTCCTCCGGTAGGCTTCGGTGCGATCGGCCTGAACCTGAGCATTAAGCGGCCGAGCACGGCGTCAATATTATTTGTCCTGAATTGCATCCTCTGAAAAGTGGAAAATGCAGAGATTCTGTTGAGTTAAAACTTAAAAGCTAAAACAAAAACGGAGAATGTAAAGCGTAGGGGTTGAAATCGACGTACCAAAGAGTGCAACGTGGCGAGATCTGCGGCGGATCTGGAAACAGCTCGCTTTCTGTTACTATTTTGAAGAGTAAGTTACAAGATCACCGACACGTGTGACATTAGCTATAAATTGTACATATAGTTTAGCCTGCCAGAACTTCATTTCAAAATAATATTTTTAAATATTGATTATAGAAAGTTATTATTATACTAATTAAATAATAATTAAAAAAAGCAGCTAAAGTTAGATAATAAATGACAATTGGAAAAATTTAGTATGATGACACAAAATAATATAGGAGCACGGTGGTGAATTCTGATTGGTGGAGAGAGATATGCGGACCCGGGGTTAAGAAAGGTGTATATTGTGAAATGACGTTTTTCCATCAGCCAATAAGAGACTGGACACCTCACCTTAGGTAAACTTCAATGTGTGGGCTCGCTTTTACATATGAAACCTGTCAATTAACGACGCGTGGCATAAGGCCCGACAAACTATTTGTTTACATCGTTAACATTTTCAATATTTTATAATGTTAACATAAATGTCCGCATCCATTGAGTATTTTAATATATAAAAGTATTTGAATTATTATATATAAAAATAAATTTAAAATTCAATATTATCAAAATTGTAGGATTAACAAATGATATTTCATTTAAAATATATTCATTCTCAAGTTCAATATCCTATATTGATATAAAGAGATATAATCAATTTATTAATTATAATATTCTAAAAATATTATAATTCAATCCAATATTGATTTTGTATCTAAATACAAAAAAATTATCAATTCGAGGATCACACTATTATAATATACTCTTTTTTTAAAATTATTTTTATATTTTAAAATTAATTTGATACTTATTATTATTGTTAAGATGAAAATTTGCACATATTTCAAATATTTAAAAACACAAAAAATTAAACCATTCAAACCGAGAAAAAATGTTCAAATCGATCCAAAACCAATTCAAACAGGTTTGAACCAAACCATTAGCTCATTCGGGTCTGGTTTAGAACATATTGTCCACCCTTAAAGTACTCTATTAGGGTTCGACCCAACAAATTGTGTTAAATATTTTATAACTATCAATAAGCTGAACCAACGAGTTAAATATAGATCATCGTAATTGGGAAAATATATTGATCCATATCAACCAATTAGTTGGCCTATCTACACGGATTGATCCATGGATTTACTTGGATCGAGCCCATCTATATATGTTGCAAAGATATAAACTAATAGCTCATAGTTGTAATCTATGTTAAACGGATACCGCCACGCTGCCAAAGGGATTCGGACTCGGAGATTCAGATTTGTTAAAAAGTCCGACTCGTTAATATTATAAATTATTTTTTTAATTAAAATTTAAAATTTTAAAAGACGTTTGTGGTACACATAGTTTATAATTAACAATAAATAAAAATATATATTTATCTAATTATATTATACAAAATAATAAATTACTATCACAAATATATATGATAATTAATGTTTAAAATCGTAAAATATCGAAATAATTGACATAAACTATATTATATCTCAATAATACCGATATACCGCTAATTTTTTAAATATTAACGAATTATATTAATATATAAATAAATAATAAATTTAAATAATGACTATTTTAAAATAAATAATAATACATTAAAATATAAAAAACAGACTCGTATCCAACAAGTGTCCGAGGAAAGTTGGTGTCGATGTCCGAGAAAAATCCGACTCAGATTCGTCGTCTCCGGAGAAGAGTCTGTTTAAGATAGGTAGTAATGACTAACTAGAGAGTAAAAGTAGCAAATAAACCATGGAAACACTCACCAAATTGAGTAATGTTATGTTCTGCATGCGTTTTGAAAACTATAATGCAGTTTGATAATGTGTTTTCAGAATGTGATTATAAATCAAGAATGCATTGAGTGTTCTATAATTGATAAATTGAATTACATAACAAAAATAATGTTCTATATAAAATTGGATTTATCCAAATTAGACTCATCGTCGATAGTATCTACATGACGAAAAAAATTATATATGGTTATCTTTGCACATTAAAGATACATGAGAATGAACAATTTACAAATATGTCGAACGACATTGTAAATGTGAGATTGTTGAAGGTGAAGAAAATATGATTTTTTAAATGATATATTTATAATTTAAATAACAAGAATGTATTCTAATTTCCAGATCCAACCTCCTACAACATTCTGGATTCAAATAACAATTTGAAAATACATTCTGTTTATAATCAGAATATACATACTATAGTGTTATGTAAAAACTGTTATAATACGTTCTAACATCAAAATGCATTTTGAGAATGCATACAACGTAGCCTAAGTTTCACCAAAAAAAATGATTTTCCTTATTCGTTTTGTTTAAAGAGACTTACGAACTCTAGTTGACGACATCGAGGACAAGCTTCCGGGATTTGAGAACAGACCATTTCAATCTTCTGTAATAACCAGCTTGAAGAAGAGCAAGAGATAGAACAAGTATCCATTTGAATCCCATCTGCAAATTCCATCATCTTTCGATTATAAACACGAATGGAACTTATTCAAAAACTCGTTATTTTACCAGTTTCCGTTCTTCCATTTCGGGTTCAGCCGCCCAAGATAAGAATGTCACCACATCTTTTCCCATCTACAACGAAACAAAAAATGATACGGATACAACTCAGCTTCATCGAGTTAAAACGTGCAAATATCCGGCATATAAAATGAGAGGATTATGCTACAATTTACTTGTCAAGTCTTTTAACGTGTGATCGATCACTATTATACTTTCGTATGAATTTGTATAGCTTATACCTGAGCTTCGGTAGCCGGTGTGCCATCTTCATATTCGACTGCTCCATCGATAAGCATTTTGGGCATCGCTATAGCACCCCCCGGAAAGTACGGGTTGTAATGCAATCCTTCACGAATCTGAGAATGACTAGATTTTAGTTTAGGATGAATGAAGAGAATAAAAACTATATAGGAGGGGATATTACTGAGATTCCGGCAGGAGGGTCACGGTAGCCAGTTAGAAGTCCGAATACGTAGCTTTGACCATTATGACGAGCCTGGAATATAAAAAGATGTTTAGAGGAGAAAACAGAATCGTGCAACGTAAAAACGAAAGTACCTTGGTTATAAGGCTTAAATCTGGAGGATATGCACCTCCATTTGCAAACCGCGCAGCTTGTTCATTAGCATATGGTTGAGGAAAACGATCACTTAGTTTCCCGGGACGAGTAAACATCTCGCCCTCATCGTTAGGACCATCAACTACCTCAATCTCGGCAGCCATAGCCTTAGTTTCTTCTTCTGTGTAAGCTACACCTACTAAGTCACGATATGAAATCAACGACATCGAGTGGCAAGATGCACATACTTGCTGGTACACCTGATGACCACGACGAATCCTGTTCAAGAACGTAAATAATGACTTATCATTCTTATACTATCAAATACCAAATATGCAGATCAAATATATCTACGTTCGTATAAATTTATTATGTAACTCAGCAAATTCTCAATAAGGGAATATAAATGGAATGCAGAGAATAATTAGTAAATGAGAGATACGATAACGGACTCACGATGCATGATCATATGAACTTAAAATGCCCTTGTGTGGCCAAGGATAATTAGGAGTATCTAGTCCATGTTCAGCCTCATCACATGATGAGAGGGTTGAAAAGCTTAGGAGTCCTGTTACACCTGCTCCAAGAAGAGCAAATGCCCTGAAAGACTTTGCGGAGGTTCGATCCAGCTCGTTCAGGCTCAGTTCGGGAAGCAAGAGATGAACGATAAGATGAAAACTGCAAAATAAAAAAAAACACATTTAGCCATGGTTTTATCAGGCGAGAAAGCATGATTTCAACATCATTTAGTGAAATTTGGACCCTAATTTTTGCCAGAACATTAGAAGTATCTCAGGTTCGGAAAAAAGCACAAGACATATAAAAAGAAAACATGGATTCTAACATTTAGAGCTTATAAAGTTTTCTTTGATATGATGAAATTATCCCAAATTAAATAAAAAAGCACAAGATCACACTCCCAATACTAGAATAAGAAGCAAGTAATAATGAGAATCTCTTACAGCTGATCGAAACCGGAGTCTCTCCCTAAGCAGCCAGTTAATGCCGCTGCCTCCTAACATCGTGTTCTGGACTCCTAATTTCAAATAGAATATGAAAAAACGATATTCAATTTGGGGAAATACTGGCAAACTTTAATTAGGATCTTCTACACCAAATAATAGCAAGAAATGTGAATACTGAGCCTAATAATTTTCAAAATCAAAGCCAGATAAGATCTGTAATCGTCAAAGCAACCCCACGTAAACCCAAAGAAAGATTATCGCAGTGCAATCATTAAATCGACACATGAATTGAAGAATAAATCTTTAATACAAACATAAAAAGCGAATAAGAGAAGAAAATAGCCATATTCTAACGTACGCGGAGAAACTGATCTCTGGATGGGCAACGCCGGAGAATGGGAATCAGTCAGATGCCGAGACTGGAGACGAAAGGAAATGCTCCGGTTCAATTATTAAGCATTATATGGGCCAGGCCCAAAAGGCCCACCTGATTTTTCATGGTAGATTTTTACTTCAATATTCAATTTTTAAATTTCAGTTGCGTTTATTATTATTTTATGTGTTGTTTAATAAACATATAATTATTTTCTATTAAAATAAAATCATTTTATTTTGAGAAAATAAAATTGATTTTGTCTAAATGATAGTGTAGTTGAATTATCATTGATATATTTATTTTATTATATTTTTTAAAATAGATAATAGATCAAAAGAGGGCACTATCATCCATTAGTTGATTGATATATGAATGAGTCCGAACCAGTTCGAAATTTTGTATCAGTCCGAACCAGTACGATCGATATATCGACATTTTAAAAAAAAAATATTTTAAAAAATAATTTTTTTTTCGGGTCGACCAGGATACCCGGTTTTTGGTGTATCGGCCGGTATAAAAACATTGGTTTCCATTCTATCTTATCTAAAACCTGAATACTCGCTGAAAGTGAAGCTTCAAGTGTTATCCAAAACTCGGATATTTGAATGTAAATCTTCAATATTTTCAACATTTTTACAACGCTAGATTCAAGTGTGTTTCACGATCTACACTTTTTCTTAAGTATTTTGTTTGATTTTTTGTTGGGGTGTCGGACAATATGGACGACGTAGATGATAAATTTATGAAGTATCCTTTATTGCTTGTATTTGTGTTGTATTAACAATATTTCAAATTTAATTAAATAAAATCTAATCTTATTCTTAACTAAAAATGTAATAAAGTCATTTATTACATAAAATACATTTTACTTCTAACTTTATATAAAACATTATTCTCTTTCTACAATTCAATTTATCTATTATAGAACACTAAATGCATTCTTGATATATAAATCTCAAAACACATACAAAACATACCCTAGGTTAACCATTCAAAATTCAAATGTTTAAGAGTAAATTTAACCATTATTAAATCGTATATAAATATAATATAAATTTATATATTTTAAAGGAAAAATTCATTTATAGTTTTTTCAATTTTTCAAAATCCATTTTAATTTTCAATCAAAACAAATTCAAATAAAATCATTCGAATTTTATATATTATTAATTTTAGTTAAATTTAATAAAATTATCTTAAACTTAAATAATTATAGTAAATCAAATGTGATTAAATTAATTTTCACCATAAATCAACATTTAATATACGAAAACATTTTGGGTTTGCATTAAAAATAATTTTTTGATAAAATTACTAAAATTTATCGAAATTTCATACACAAAATTCGATTTTAACTTCATTTGTTTGAATCCCTAATTCCATCAAAGCCCTCACTTAATTGCACTATTCAGTTCAATTAATAAAGAATCATAAACCAAGAAAATTAACAAATTAAGACAATAAAGATATATATAACAAGCTAATTAAACATACAAACTCTGTCTTCATTCTTACACAATAACAAAACAAAACAAAACTAGACGCTGTTCTAACGTGGGAACTTCATAATCACTCAAAACTTAATACAAAAAACAGATTCCAAATCAGGAGGAATAAAGAACTCAATAAAACCGGTAACATGACAAGACGAAACCGGCCGTTGTTTTCTCGGTGGCGGTGGGCATTTCATATTCTCCGGTATTCTGAACTCACGCGCCGTCGGAGTAATAGAGCACGTGTTTTCATTCTGTTCTTCTTCTTCATTGTTGTTTCTAACAACAGAAATTGGCTTCAATGGAGTACGGACTGGGATTCCGGCAATTATCCATTTTTGCTGCTTGTTGGAGAAACCCATTACGAGGTTATTGGGACCAGAACAGAATCTACGTTTTTCAGAAAGGGGAAAAGGTTGTATTTGCTGGGAGTGGGAGTGGGAGTGTGAGCGAGTTTTGAAACAATGGCGGCAAAAATGAATAAGGGTTTTGGGATAATTATATGGGAATTGAATCAATGAGAAGATGATTGGACCGTCACACTCTTCTTGACCTTCGTGTGGGCTGCCCGTTGAATTGTCGGTAAATATTTTCGATTTCCCGCCATTTTTTAGGGGCAACGGCTTCCTTTCCCGCTCAATCTATACGACGCCGTTTCGGATTATTATACTGCTGGGCTGTGGGCTTCCGGGCTTTTCAATCAAGACCCTTTTTTAATATGAATATTAGGGGTGGACACGAGTCCGACTCAACGGGTTACGGATCAAACCCGTTAATCCGTACGGATTGATCCAATAAATTGAGAATTTCTCTTAATCTGTCAATGGATTGATCCGACAGGTTAAAAGTGCGGCCCAATTCATTGACGGATTCATATAATCTAAACCATAATATTAAAAAATCTTTAATTTTAACATTAAAATTATTTTAAAAAATTCAAAATTGATCCACTTAAACCCGTCAATCCGTGCAGATTGACGGGTTGAAAATTACAGCCAAACCTGTATAATAATATTTAGAAAGTCGACTCAACGGCCAGCCCAATCAGCTGGGCCGGCCCATGTCCACCCCTAATCAATACATTGTTATATAAATAAAAATTAGATTAATTTTATAAACGAATAATGTTATTCTTATAAAGAAGATATATAGCCAAAATTATTTAAAACGGAAGATAAGGGTCTTTTCACCATGCTTCCATAGACCGTGATCCTTATAATTTATATACTTTAATCAAATCATTTCTCAAAATTTAGAATGAATTTATAAAGTTTTTCAATATTAACACTTAATTTATTTGCAAAAAATCAAATTTGGGGATAAAATTTATCGATTTTATAAACTTTCAGAATCATAAAATTTGTAATGTTGTAAACTTTATGAATAAATAGTGAAAAAAATTAAACGTTATGAATGTTAGAAAATGTGAACAATTTCGATATGTTAAAGAAATAATAGTGTTGAAGAACACAAAGAAAAACGAGTTGCATAGTCTATGCCACTCAAAGTCCTCCATTTTTATCAATTTATTTTCTTCTAACATTTCCCCTAATCGTATCGAAATAGGATATAACAAATTTACTTTTTCCAATCAAGAAAGTTAAACCAGTCGGTACCGTTCATATCGGTCATAACCGGTACGAGTGATTTTTCTTATATATCGGTGGTATACCGGTGATATATCGGAATATCGATGTACCGATATAACCGGTATATCAGACGTTATACCACCGGTATGACTACCATGTTTCCAATAGGCAAATTTGGAAAGTGACACATGGATTGAATTATATTTTTCATTTTTTTATAAGTAAATAACTATTTATTCTCACATTTCTCATGATAAATTAACACTGTCGACAAATAAATATAAGTATTAGATACAGGACCATATTTCATAGCAAAATAATGATAATTATGTAAAGAATGGTCAAAAGTTAACATAAAGCATAAATACTCTACATTTAATAATAATAATAAATAATTGTGGATTTAGGGAAGTGGGGTATGACCAATTTTGCTAAATAATATTTTTTAAAATGAGTATTTGCTAAAATAGTATACTTTGGAAAATAATTTGCTCAATAACTTAGGTTCGTAAATATATTAGCTAAATAGCAAACATGGGTATCGGCTTTAGCCAATATTTTGACAAAATACCAACTTATTTAATTTAAGAAAAAATAAAATATGAATATTTTATAATTTAAATTTTTTTAATATTATAATACATATTCGATACTGTTATGGTCCCTTTATAGGGGGTACCGACAGTCGTCCGGTTCATTCAAACAACGAACTCGGTTCTAATTTATAAAAGATATGGAGAACGATTAAAAGTTAAAATCAAAGTAAGAACACAGCATATATAGTGGAAACCCCGTAAAATGGGGTGAAAACCACTCGACCAAGAGCCGATTATGCTCTTGGTCTGCTCATTAATGAAAATAAGAGAAGTTTACAAAGAGCAGGCTAATGAAAATGACTAAGTATAGAAAGCAGTAAGAATCTGGGCAGCGTAACAGCCTGTTCTTCTGCATCCAAGAGGTCCTGTCTTTTCCTCCGTCCTGCCCTGTATTTATAGAGTTGCCGGCGAGTGTAATCCACGTCCTGTAACCGCCTCTGACAGGTTTGTTAGAGGTTGTTATCGCAGGACGTAAAACGAGGCTGGGACCGATGCGTGGTCTGCGTGATCGGGCCCGAAGCATGATAAACGTGATAGGGCCCGAAGCGTTCCACGCGTGAGCCTGTAACCGTTTTGTAACCGCTCGGACCGAACCATGGAGCCAGCTGGCAGGTAACGCTTATTTTTACTAAGGTTATCTTCGGTCCTCCGTGTTGAACATCGGGCCGGTCGTCCTAAAAGGGTAATTGGGCTGTGAGAATTCGTTTTGATTAGTTGAATCGACCCAACTGTTATCGGGCCTCACCCATCACAAGGTACCCGATCCTAGAATTCTCATCACTTAGTATACTTTTGCTAAATAATATTTTTTAAAATGAGTATTTGCTAAAATAGTATACTTTGGAAAATAATTTGCTCAATAACTTAGGTTCGTAAATATATTAGCTAAATAGCAAACATGGGTATCGGCTTTAGCCAATATTTTGACAAAATACCAACTTATTTTATTTAAGAAAAAATAAAATATGAATATTTTATAATTTAAATTTTTTTAATATTATAATACATATTCGATACATTTCCGATATACCGATCTAATGAGCTTGTCCGGTATATCGACCGATACTGATTTTTAAAACATTGGACACAGACACAACCAAAAATCCACATTTTCAGATACTAAATAAAACTTATGCCAACTAATTATACATCCTTGCAACTAATTCATGCCAAAATATTTACGATGATTAATCAAGTATCACATTATAAACTCAAACCCGATTCAAATAATATTGAATTTGGAATAATAAACTCAAACTCAAACTCAAACCAAATTTTCAGCTACTAAATAATAAAACTTATGCCAACTAATTATACATCTTTTCTAAATAAAACTCATGCTAACATATTTTCTATGATTAATCGGGTATCAAGTTCGTTATAACATATAAACTCAAACCCGATTCAAATAATATTGAATTTAAGATAATAAACTCAAACACGAACCAAAACCCAATTTTGAAGACACGAATCCTAATTAAAACAGTCGGGTTTCGGGTCTGACTCATCGGTTACACATCCCTAAAAAGACACTATCAAATGAAGCAACAAGCACCAAATGACATGTCAATGATAACTATTCAGTATATAGAAATCAGAGTGAGCACAAGATGTTCTTTTTATTCATTCCTATCATCCAAATTCCAAATATACCTCTTATTTCCAATCATCAATAACGAACCAAAACGAAGGGATATAGCCGAAAGATTCGAAAAATACGTACCCTCGGCTAATGAAGAAAATGGGTGTGTTGCGTTATGTGTAACAGACATCTCTTGTCGGTTAATTCAGGCCTCTGATAAGGATCAATAATAACAGAGCCAATATTGATAACTCGAACAATGTTTTCGATCCGGTTGCACCACGGCCTTCTATCCAATTCTGCCACCTGTAAGTTTAACCAGTAGAGAGCCGCTGGTAAAGCCTGTTAAAACACCATCTTGAACTAAAAGTATAATCGATTAATGCAGCACAAGTTAAATAATGACTAACTGAGGAAGATCTCTTAACGAGCTAAATAAGAATTACTAGGAGCACACATTCAAATAAATGGAGTCAACAGCCATGCCTTAACTTGGTTGTTGGCACATATGAAGAGCTAATGCAAGCTTACCAATTGCCTCCGGAAGATGAGTTTTCACCGATTGTTTCCTCAAACTCTTGTAGTATGGCACGTTGCCTTTCCGTCACAGACCTGAAGTCGATAATCAAATAAAGTTATGCCTATAATGGAATGATTAACAGATATAATAAGTGTACAAAATGAAGAATCTTAGACCTGCAAAGCTTTATATTTACATGGGAAGGTTCAGGCTTCTACTGAAAGCACAAATTCTGTGACTCAAAGAATCACATGATGTAGCTTTTCTGTGTTTCCAATCGTATTTATATAATTTTAAACCCAAAATTTAACTATCATGAATTATTTTATAACTATAAATAGAACCGAACACAGATGAACTAATACCTAACCAAATGAGCATTTCTACGATATCGTATAAACAAGGTACACAACTTACACGGGGAGATTTATACAGAAGCGAACATATTGATCCCCACGGTTCACCAAAAATCCACTCTTTGGAAAACCTTGCGGTACATAATGAATGTTAACAAATCAAATGTAACAAGAACATCTAGACAACACAAACAAGAGTAGATACCTTTTCCTCTAAGTAAAACTAGTTGTCCATGTTGAACCCCCTTTGGTATCTGTAGTGAACACGAGCAGAAAGTAAAAAATATATTAAACTAAGCAATACAAGCATAACAATAATAACAAAGGAACACTTATTTAGAGAAGTTGGTATGGAAGAAAGTCCTAGAATAACAATGTAAGTATCTCAGTGTGATACCGTAGGATGAAGATTACATACTTTCAGAACAGACTTGCCATCCATTGTAGGTATCTCGACACTACCACCAAGAATGGCCTGCCAAAAAGAGAACATGAGACAACAATTCCTCACTGAAAGGATGCACATCATGAAAAAAATCAAATGAAGTAATGAAATCATCTATCCATCATCAAATCTTTCAGAATGGTGCCTTGCATTCTTTATTCATTTTTTGACTGGAGATAAAGTGTAAAGTGCGTATGATTCAGATAACATTGATTTTTTTCTTTATCTGTTTACTTTTGGTATCTGATATAAACACTAGTTAAAGGTACAATCATATTTATGAAATTTGATTTGAAGCACTCATCATTATTTCAAAAGAATTTAACAAGTGATTGATAGCAGATGCAAAATATGATGGAGCGAGCTTACCTGTGTAAAGCTAATAGAGAAATTAACATATACATCAGCACCTTCTCTAGAAAATACAGGATCTTGAGAAACCTGAAAAAAAGCAAACAAAATAGCAGCATAATATCAATAAGTAATCTGAGAAACTCCGGAAANTGCCTTCCAGAATGATCTCTCATCTGTTCCAAACCAGCAATCCCAGGAATGAAAAACAAACGTCAACCAATGTTGTTAGATTAGTTAAAAAGTGCGATGCTCATTAAAAGAAACGCAGGCAAAAGTCTACCTTATCATATTGTGATTTCTTCTTACGATCTCGCAAAGTCTGGATTTACTACCACAGCAAAAATTTAACAAAAATAGAAGTAATAGAAAGCAGTTAACTAAAATAAAGACGACAAAAAAGAAGAAGCCTGTGAAAGACCTCATATGCATCTCTAATCTCCTGAAATTTTCTCTTTGCAGAAGCATTGTTCTTATTTGCATCAGGGTGGTACTTTTTAGCAAGCTACATTCAAAAGTATAGAAAGTAAACAATGTCATTAGCGATCAAATCATGTTCAAATGCCGATAAAATATCAATCATAGAACAGCACGATCACTACATCCACATAATTTAAGTATGGGCAGCTAAGAACTATAAATTTATTTTCTTACAGCATGAAAGGCTTTTTTAATGTCCTCTGCAGTTGCATCCTTTGAAACTCCAAGAACATCATAGTAGTCACGTCCCCCAGAATGACACGCACCTGCTTGAATTGAATAGTATCACCAAAATCATCACAAGAATTCCAAAAAGTAAGAACTTCAACAAATTAATTCACTGAAATATCAAATCGAGAAACCTGTGGCATGAACATGACGCATGGACCAAAGCAGTCCATATGGTGAAAAATCATCTAATATTCTGTTGCAGAAGTACCATTGCGCGGACGCTGAATGTTGCAAATATCCATTTTCAATACCCAATCGAACATTTCATCATAACACTTTAAAATTCCAACCTGCAGAACGGATCAAAGCCCGTTGACAAAAGGTCGGGTTACTGTACAATAGTCCACTGCGTGATCCAACAGAAATATTACGCCAATTCTGAACCCAAAAAAGGATTAGAGATAAAATGCACGAAAAAAAGAAAGGAACAGAAATCAGGAGGAGCAAAAACATCTACCCGAAACTTCTGCACAACTGATTCATGAGGTAGGGACAGCCATCGAAGCCGCACCATTCCACAGCAATATTAAACCAATAAACCGATCCTGACGGTTGAAGGAGACAGCGGCGGCTCTTGTACAACGGTAACTTTTGTCATTTCATCTGTTTTTCTTCTTTAGTCAGAACAACAGAATATTCAATTGTAGAATCCTCAGAATGAAACATGATTAAAAGAATTAACCATATCTTCAACCTACTCTTCAAGAAATCGACATTCCAAGAACTCTGAAACGAAAGCCCTATTTGAAGAATCAGAATGAAAGAAGGAGATGCGGGCCTTCTTTTATAACTGAGATATTATTTTACTCCCCAAATTACCCTTCTAATATTACCGTTGCAGATTATCCTTACAAAATTTACCTTTGGGCGAAAATCACATAGTTACCGTTGTTTAACAAAAAAAGTAAAAAACATTATTTTTAAAAATTCCTTCACTGTGTATTCCCAAATTACCCTTCAGCGACCGTTCGATTCACAATTACAATTAATATAAGTAGATTGTTAATTCGGGTTATCATCTTAAATCCTAAAACCTTAAACGGTCACATATTTAAATAGCAAAATTCATTTGTTATATTTATTGTTTCTATCAATAAAACTTACGTGATACATTAATTAGGTCTCGTATAAAACACTATTTTAAATTTTCGATATATTGGTATTGGTTTTGGTAGGTATTTCAACAAAAAATCGATCGAATTTTGAGCGTGTCTAAATCTAACTTTTGAGTTAAGAAAAAAGAAATATAAAGCTTGTAAAATTTTTGTATTTTTTTTAATTAAAAGCAATATAGATTAAGAATAAATTAAAAATATGTATTTTCTATAGATTAATAATTAAATTTATTTTATTGTTACAACACATATCCATTATATCCAATACAATGAGTTTATATGGTATATTAATCGATACTAGTTTTTAAAACATTGATATAAAATGAATAAATATTAGTCAAAATAACTTATGTTAATTTTTCAGTCAATTTTTGGGGACTAATTTTAAACTATATATAGGGGTGGGCACGGGTCAGATCCAACGGGTTACGGGTCGAACCTGTTGCACCCGCCAACCCGTACGGGTTGGCCCAACGGGTTGAGAATTTTTCTTGACCCGACAAGTTGAAAGTACGGCCCAATCTATCAATGGATTGAAAAACCTAAACCCTAAAATTAAAAACATTTAATTTTAACTTTAAAATTTAAAAAAAAAATCAAAATTGACCCATTTCAATCCTTCAACCCGTACGGATTGAAAATCGTAGTCTAACCCGTACAATGATATTTAGCGGACCAACTCACGGATTGACCTGTTTGTACGGATTAAACTGGTCCATACCCACCCCTAACTATATGAACCAATTTTAAATTTTTACAATATTTGTTAACAGAATTGATAATCAAGTAAAATATCCAAAACCAAAGTCAAGAGAGTCATCTAGCAAACAAGTTTGGTTAAGATCTAGGCTTCCAAACTTGGACCTTTCGACCTGTTGGTGCTTGCGGAACTGCCACATTCGAACGTACCATTTCCGGCTTCGGATGGAAACCCGGGGCACCATTCCGAACATCATCATTTCTACTTTGAGGAGTGTGCTGTTTTTTCGAGTGGGGTGGCTTCATTTGTTTGCTATTTGTTCTCGAAAGTTGCGGAGTCTTCATCATCACTGGTTTCGGCATTAAAGAGAATGAAATCCGAGGCTGAACAAGAACCGAAAGAAGGGAAACTTGGCTTGTATTTTCTGAGAAAAGTACGGCTTGAGTCGACTGAATCGCTTCCCTGATCTTCTTTAGTTGATTGGTGCTAACAGTCCTGGCTGTGTTAGCTGGCTGCTCAAATGGATCCTCAATCTAGTTTTCAAAACAAAGAATCTCGATAAGCAAACACATTTACGTCGTCATTTAACGAAACACATAACAATATAGAAACATTCGAACAATATCAAGTCGAAACATCCGAACAATATTGAAACATATAAAAATACCGAAACATTCGAACAATATCGAAACATTAGAACAATATCGAAACATTTGAACAATATCGAAACATTAAAACAATATTGAAACATTCGAACAATATCGAAACATTAGAACAATCTCGAAACATATAAAAATATCGAAACATTTGAACAATATTGAAACATTCGAACAATATCGAAACATTCGAACAATAATGAAACATTCGAACAATTCTCGCATAGACGTGAACGTATAAAGACAGAGAGATAGAGGGATTACAAATAGTGCATATGTTTTTGGCAACCATGTCATGTTGCTAGAGATATTCTCCGAAAGTCCGGAAAACGGGCTGATTCCTTCGGTAGAAGACTGAGAGCATACATGCGAAAGCTGCATATCCGAACGAACAATGACAAAATTCGACAAAACATAATCATAGATGCACAAATACTCGACTAAACCTTTGAAAGAAACGAGACGAATAAATCGGATAAATGGCTTCTATTCACCAATCTAGACTTATCTAACTTTATTCTCTTTATGTTTGCTGCACAAACATCTCCAATATTTTTTACCGCAGTAGTCCTCACACCTTCACACAAGAGAATACGAGTAATTTTTTTACAGATTATACGAAAGATATACGGCTAAATAGCTCCGAGATACGGCGGTAAATTCCTTCAATGCTACAAAAGCTATAGAGATAAATCGTATCGAGTACCTACGAGAGTTTCACTCATGTTGCTTGGATATATCTCTTTAAGAGGCGGTAATATTGCCGGTACCAGAGTCTGAAAAATTACAAAGAGTAAATCAGTTAAGAACTTAACTAGCACTAAATCTCCATAATGAGAAGGATATTAGAAGTCGTATCTAAACAACGAATGATTCAAATTGATCCAAATTGCTTGTGGGAAATCATCATGAACTCGAATGATTCATTTTAAAATATATGTTTCAAATATATTCATACACTTTTACTATATAAACAAGGACAGCACAAATCTGAATGTATGTATGATGCAAAATAGATGGGAAAAAAGCCTTCTTTAAATCCATATTTTCATACAGCCCGGTACCGGGTATTAGGGTCGATTTCCGGGATTTTTTGGTTTGACCCTAAAAACTAATTAAACATTATTTTTAAAAAAAATAAAATAAAATTTGGTACCAGCCAATATACCGTCCGTACAGGTTATACCGATCCAGATTGGTATGAAAAACATTGCTTTAAATATTGAACCACGTTTCACAAAAGCATGAAAAAAATTCATTTTCACAAGTGAATCAAATCACATGTACCTGTAAATGGAAGATAACAAGAAGAGTGAGGGAATACGAATTCAAGCCACCGGTCCTTGAATCATTAATTTTTTGAGTTTTAGCCCATTCTTTGACCTTCAAAAAGAGAACCCGACTTTAGCCTTCCGGCTTCAAGATAAATAGAAATCACATATAAACTTTTCACTTGCCAGGAATACTAAATCTCGAAAGCGCTCATCTATATCGTTGATCCAATACAACATTATAGACTTCATTTGACCAACTAAATTATTTAGTGAAATGTCACATGAGATATTGAAGTTGCTTTGGAACTTCAAAATGGGAACTCTAGCATTTGTGATTAACATAAGCCTTCGAAATCCTCCTGCGAAACGGAAATAAAAAAAATTAATCAAAGCCAAATCTCCAGATCCCTTCGTTCAATTTTTCTTTATATGATCCAAGAAAATTACAGTTTCGAATCGTTTTTATATACTCTTTATATTCTCCAGATTTGTTGAAATTATAGAGTCTGACCGAAATAACGACGGGAGAGCGTGAACAAACGGGATTAAGGGGAGGAAACCACACATTTAAAAGACCTTAATCCCGTTCATTCACGCTCTCTCGTCGTAATTTCAACCATATTCTGTAATTTCAACATGGTATTGGAGCTGGTTCGATTCATTTCAAGTCAAAACCTTATGGTTGGTATTGAGGGGGAGTGTTGAATTTGTTCCACATTGCTAAAAGAAGTGGAGATTTATAAGGGTGGGAATTACATCGCATAATGATTTGTTCAAGTCTTTTAAATGTGTGGTTTCCTCCCCTTATCCCGTTCATTCACGCTCTCCCGTCGTTATAATTTCAACAAGATTCCTTCTTTCATTCTTTCTTTATATGATCCAAGAAAATCACAGTTTCGAATCGTTTTCATATTCTCTTAATATTCTCAATATTCATTACCAAAAGGGATCAAAAGAACATATGCATACGAACCTTTATTTTTCAGAACGGAGTGTAATTCTCTCAGCAAGGTTTGCTTGTGCTTTCTCCCTGGACATAAAATATACTGACCATTTTGCACTTCTATGGACAGATCCAAATCTCCATCTTTTGCGAACAGATTCGACACAAACGAACCAAATGGTTCCACAGTGGCACCTGTTCAGATCTTCGATATGTCAACCGAGATCCCACAACTCTTCTCTAGAAATAAAGTAACACAAGAAGAATGCATCAAACCTCTCAAGCTTTCGATAGATCCCACAACATCACGAATCTCTTGTATAATATGAAATCTGATGGCCCAATCATCTTTCGACGGATTGATAACACGAAGAATGTCCTTGATGGTTATATCCAGCAAATGATATCCGTTCATTTCATTCTTTGCCATAAGGGTACCCTGAAGTTTAAAGTATAAAATGAACACATCATGAAACAGCTGAAGAATATGAATAGAATCATAGTAGACACAATCATTACGGATAAAAAAACCTTTGAAGCCTAATTTTATTTTACTTAACCAGACGCTATTTCAAATGTTGCTCATTTACACAGAAAGTTCAATATAATAGCATTTCCAATCTTCTATAATCATATAACATTCGTCGGGAGGGAACCCACAAATAATATTTACTCAAAACAATAACACCCACAAAATAACATCCACTTAGTTAAAGTCACCACAGAATGCAACAATGTACGCCCGCTGCTGTACCAAATAAGAAATCAAAATTAGGGCTCACGATTTCAGAAGAGTCTATAATGGGGTGCTTTTCGTGGCGCCATCGACTCCCAGCTCAAGAAAAGCTCAATTCTCATTTACCTATACAGCTACGCGAAGTCATTTATGACCTAAAAATGGATTTTTTTAAAAAAATGGATCTTTTTTAATAAAAATGGATCTTTTTAAATACTCTGAAACTATTCATTTTAGTACTTGGAAATACTTAAGAAAGTGGTGCGTTAGGCAGAAACCCCTTACTGGGTGTGATGGAAGTGGTGGCACTGGTTAGCGGCGGCAAAGACAGTTGCTACGCGATGATGAAGTGTCAGCAATATGGGCATAAGGTATCTTTTGGTGTATCTGTTTTGTTCTTTTTGGAATTTCATGAGCTCTGCGTTGTTATCATTTATGCCTTTGTAACCCCAGATCGTTGCCTTGGCTAATTTGATGCCTTGTGATGAAGAACAGGATGAGCTTGATAGTTACATGTACCAAACTGTAAGACCCTCCTTGTATAACTTTTCATAAACCGCATTTTCACATTTCTTGCTGAATTTGTTCCGTTAAAAAAGTGGGATTGATTAGGTTGAATTGTGACTTGATGAAGTCTTTTATATGTGTAGCTTCCTACCTTTACTCCCATTCGTTCACGATCTTCTATCGTAATTTCGACGAGACTCTATAACTTCAACTTACTAAATAGAAGTATCTTTTGCAATTCACTTGAACCCCTTTTACAGGTTGGTCATCAAATAGTTGTTTGCTATGCACAATGCATGGGGATTCCACTTTTTCGAAGAAAAATTCAAGGATCGACAAGGTAATTACATAAACTACAAATTTTCATGTATGATTAGTGACAAGATTATGTAATATAATTTGTTCACTCTTTCATAATGGTTGTGTACATTTAATGACAATATCTTGATCATTTGTTGTTCTTGTATTGGTAGGCATCATGGACTTAGCTACAATGTAACTCCAGGGGATGAAGTTGAAGATATGCTTATCCTTTTGAAAGAAGTAAAGCATCAAATTCCCTCTATTTCAGGTGTCTCATCAGGCGCAATTGCATCTGATTATCAAAGGCTACGCGTTGAAAGCGTGTGCTCTAGATTAGGCCTTGTTTCTCTAGCATATTTGTGGAAGCAAGATCAGTCACTACTTCTTCACGAGATGGTAACTGAATCTTTTGTCTTTTTGCATTACGTCTCGTTGCTATTTTTTGAAATGGAAATGCTTGTAGCTAAATTGTATTTATCCCTTGCTCTTCACAGATAAAAAATGAGGTCGTCGCCATCATAGTTAAGGTATCCACGAGATCATTTTTTTTCTTTTATGTTGTTTTTTGGTTCCCAAACTGCTTTCTTTTTTTGCCTATTTTTTCAAAGATAAAAATAAGAAATAAAAGCTCTCGGTTCATATTTGGTCCTACACAAGTAGATCTTTCAGATGCATAATTAGTTCATTATATATTTCTAGGACCCATCCTCGATTTAACTCCAGTTTTATCAAACTCTGGACTGTGTTGTAGAAAATTTCATTCTATATATATATTGAAATTTTTAAGTGTGGAGATCTGATGACGATCATCTACACTTGATGTCGATCGACCTTGGTGTCGACTGGTGAGAGAGGATGACGATGGGTCATGTATTGATCTGTCATGAGGGCCGATCGGTCAAGGAAGTGAACGGGCTTGAAATAAGTTGGAGTTTTAGGTCGGTCAAAGGACCGATCGAGAAGACAAATCATGAAGAGACCGTTGAAGGAAGCCATAACGTGTCAAAGGATGTGTGTACATGGCTCCTTAGTTTTCTCCAACCGCCCATCATTTGAGGAGTTATTGACCTCCCCATTATATAAGTGGATCAAAAACTCATTGTAATAATATTGAGTGTGTGTTAAGTAGTGAGTGTGAGCTTCATTGATCTTCGCCGTCATCAAGCTAACATAGCTTGTGCGTGTGAGTTGTAACCTTCTTATAGTGAATTTGACAATTCTGTCGGTCACATGCCTTTTCCACGTTAAAATATCTTATGTCGTTTACTTTTGCGATGCTATTTCTGATTCCTTTAACCCATTGAGGTTGCTCGTTTTATTTCCAAACAAACTTTAACTTCTTCTAGAGTAATACTATTGCTATTTTTCCCTTTCTATAGGTTGCAGCCATTGGTTTGGACCCTATGAAGCATTTGGGAAAGGAAATCACTCTATTAATGCCTCATCTTCACAAGCTGAAAGAGTATGCTAATTTACTTGTCTCCGATTCGCCTTTTTTTTCCGATCTAACCTCTTCTATGATAGGTTATACGGAATTAATGTTTGCGGTGAGGGAGGAGAGTACGAGACTTTAACTTTGGACTGCCCTCTATTCAAAGTAAGCTTCTTTAAACTAATCACTGCACATTTTTATGCTCTGTTATAGTTTTTATTAGTTTATATAGTTCGTAATTTCGTTTAGTATAATGAATATTTTTTTACAGAATGCTCGAATTGTGATCGATAAATTTGAAGTTGTGTTACATTCCCCTGACCAAATAGCTCCCGTTGGGGTTCTTCATCCTGTCGAATTTCATTTGGAGAAGAAACTGGGGTACTTGTCTGAAAATATCGACAACATTAGCAATGAAACAATTCATGAAAATCTCAGTTCAGTTTTTGAGGTTCAGGGAGATAGCCTTAACATCAAAGTTGACCATTTTCAAAAGAACGATTCAATTTCCGACTTAATTCTCGATACCACACGAGTGCACATTTCAAAATCCAACAATGGTTATAACTTTTCTATTGCGTGTTTTTCGCAAAGATCATTCGAAACCTCAGCAGGTATGAGCATTTTTAGTTTCGATGAAAAGAGTTTTAACTTCAGTATTGCTATATCGTCTTATTTTTGTTGAAATAGTGGCTATTGTCCCACATCGGAAAACGAAAGTGGGATGGATTGGTTTATAAGAAAGATTGTGGACCATAGTAAATGACATGTTCAAGTCTTTTACGGTGTGGTTATATCTGAGCACACTCCCCACATCAAATTGACATGACTCTATAAATTTAACAATTTTTACTTTTCGTAAGTTCACGAGATAACTATGTTATATATGACCATACTGAATTGTTCTATTTTTTCGTTTATAACTCGACAGATCTCGAAGAAGATCTGGAGTTAGTTTTGACAAGAATTGAATTGCTCCTTGCTGAATTGAGCTGCTCCTGGAAAAATGTTCTATATATACATTTATATATTGCTGATATGAACAATTTTGCTCAGGCAAATGCAAAATATGTTAAATTCATTACTCAAGAGAGATGTTGCTTCGGCGTGCCTTCACGCTCGACGATTGAACTTCCACTACTCGAAGCTGGTTTAGGGAAGGTATATGTTGAAGTACTGGTGTCAAAAGATGATACTAAGGATGTTTTGCATGTACAGAGCATTTCTGAGTGGGCTCCTAGTTGTATTGGTCCATACAGCCAGGTTAGACAATTTTTTCCACTTACATCATTGCTATTAACTTTGAAAAAATTGGGTATTCAGTCCTCAAACTTTAGTAGTTTTGGTAAATTTGGTTTGACGACATATTTAGTCTCCGAACTTTAAGGTTTTGGCAAATTTAGTCATCCACATTTGAAACATTTGGCAAATCAGATCCCTAAAGTGGCAAAACTAGTCCTCGAAATTTGATTTTGGCCGATGACTTCAATTGTCAAAATTCAAAACTTTTGGGACTGGTTTTGCCAAAAATTACGAAGTGTGGTGTGATTTTTCCATCTTCATACTCTGGGGATCACAATTAAGACGGTCATAAAACTTTTGAGATCAAAATTGTCAAAATTATGAAACTAAGGGGACCAAATTTGCGTAATGCCCATTAACTTTCAAATGAGAGTTTTCATTCACATATGTGTTCTTGCTATCTTTTATTCTCATTCATTTTTCTAGGCTCTAGCATTGATTTCATGGCTACTAAACCTCTAAAGAGAAAATACACAACTTAATTTCTCATTTTTCTTTAATCCACTTCATGAATACCTTTTGTAGCTCATACTTTTTATGAATTTGAATTGGGTAAATCACAAACTCTTCGGGGTTTTTTTAACGGAAATGATATTTCATTTACTTGAATAAGGTATTCTTAATGTACGATGCATTGTATGATATCTATATAACTGCATTTTCTATTGCCTCAAATGATATCTCGAGGCCATCGAAGGACTTTTAATTTGTACGTTCTTTTTGTCACATTTTGCAGCTCATACTTTTTATGAATTTGAATTTGAATTTGGTATTAGGGTTCTTTTAATGGAAATTATATTTAATTTACTTGAATAAGGTATTCTTAATGTACGTTATATTGTATGATATCTATATAACTGCATTTTCTATGGCCTCAACTGATATATGTACGAACTCGTTGGGGTTTATATTGCTATATCTCGAGGCCATCGAAGAACTTTTAATGTATACGTTCTTTTTTTCACATTTTCTCTCATTCGTAGATTCATATTTTTTCAGGCAACCTTGCACAAAGATGTCTTGTATATGGCTGGGCAGTTAGGCCTTGATCCACCAACAATGTTGCTCTCTAGTGAAGGTATTGAAGTTGAGTTTTATACTGCATTAGCTAACAGTGAGGCTGTTGCAAAGTGTTTCGACTCTTCGATATCAACGTCTACTATTATTTTGGTGATATATTGCTCGGTATCTTTGAAAATATCCGAAAGAATTACTATTGATAATAAGAAGAATGTTTTTCTTGATCAAATGAAGAAGCAATTAGATAATCAAATGGGGAAGAGATCCTATGGAAAAATGGTGAATAATCCAGTTCTTCTGTATATTCTTGTTCCTGATCTGCCTAAAAGGTAACTTTTTTCTGCTCATAAAGTTATTTTATGAGAAAATGACATATTGAGTTCCAAATTTTCGTACTTTTAACAAATTTGGTTCACATTGCTTGTGACGTTGTATTTAGTCTCCAAACTTTAAAGTTCTGGCAAATTTGATACTCCAAGTTTTGCAATATTTGGCAAATCATATTTCCAAAGTGGTAAAACGGGTCCCGAATTTTGATTTTGGACAAGGAGTTTAATTGCCTAAGTTGAAAATTTGGGGATCAATTATGTGATGCACACTAAATTTTACGGATTGATTTGCCATATATTTCAAAGTATGAGGACCGATTTGCAATATTTGGTAAATCATATTCCCAAAGTGGCAAAACTGGTCCCGAATTTTGATTTTGGCCAAGGACCTTAATTGCCTAGGTTGAAAATTTTGGGATCAATCATGTCATGCACACTAAACTTTGAGGATTAATTTTGCCAAATATTACAAAGTATGAGGATTGGTTTACAATATTTGGTAAATCATATTCCCAAAGCGGCAAAATGGGTCCCGAATTTTGATTTTGGTCGAGGATCTTAATTGCCTAAGTTGAAAATTTTGGAATCAGTTATATCATACACACTAAATTTTGGGGACTGATTTTACCAAATATTACAAAATATAAGGATCGGTTTTACCATCTTCAAACTCTTTGGACCAAAATTGCCACAATCATAAAACTTTATGGATCGAAATTGTCAAAACCATGAGAAACTGTTTCGTTTTTGCAACCTTATGACATGAACTACTTCATTATCTACCTATATATCATCTATTTTTTTCTGGTATTGATTTGTAGAGCTATGGTTGAAGTAAAACCTTTGCTATATTGTGGTGAAAATTCTGGATCACCATCTGCTGTACAATCCCAAGAAGAAACTCTCCTAAAAAAATGCCTTCAGAAATGTATTGTTAATGGAGAGATCTGTGCTGTTGCGGTTTCTATTACGAACGAAATCGCAGAACAAATTACTTCTACAAGCATCGATTCATTGCAATACAAATTTTCTTCTAAAAATGAGCTTGAAATCTTAGCTGAGTTCTGCATTTATCTTCTTGATCGTGTTCTTGTTGAGAATCAGTTCTCTTGGGAAGAAGATGTACTGGTTAGTTTTATGAATCTTTACAAATTTCCATTTTTTTATTCGATCCTGGTCTTGTTGCTAAATTCATATCATTCGTAGAATTTGAGGATATATTTCACGGTAAGCCCGGAAACAAGTCACGGGAAATGGACAACGGTATTTACGAATGCATTCGAAGAGTTTGGGAAGGTGAGTAATAGATTTGGCAAAATGGAGGTGCCTTTGTTCAATGTTATTCCGGTTTTGGGTGCGGGGAATTCGGCTATGTGTATGGAGAATGTGCTTACTTGTGAGCTTTTTGCTAGGAGATTTAAGTGATATGATTGGTTGTGAACGAGGTTCGTTCTTCCCGTTTATATATTCACTAATGCTGAATATTTCGAATGGAAAGCGGTCTTCTTTCGTTTGTTTAGATGCGTAAATGTTAGGGTGATTTTATTCCTAGGACATGGGACATAGGTTCGGATAATGTATGTGTTATGGCCTTATGGATGGAAATGTGATTCCCGAAATATTAAATTTATTTGGATTGAGGATCGATTTACTATATAAAAGAAAACATGATATTAATATGAGAAACCTGATATTCGAGAGAAAAACTCATAGAACATCAAACACATGAAAAATCCAATTCATAGGACATGGGACTGAGGTTCGGATAATTAAGTGTTATGGGTGGAAATGTGATTCTCGAAATATTAAATTTATTTGGATTGAGGATGGTTGATGATCGATTTACTATATACAAGAAAACATGATATTAATATGAGAAACCCGAGACTATGGAGTAAAACCAAGGAAGTTAAACTAGTCAGTACTGTTCATATCGATCATAATCGATACGAGTGATTTTTCCTATATATCGGTGATATACCGATGATATATCGGAATATCGGTGTACCGGTCATAATCGATATTTACCGATATGACCGGTATACCGAGCGATATACCACCCGTATGACTACCATGAGTAAAACCCATAGAAACTCAAACTCAAACCCAAAAAATTCCACTAAAAATGAAGAAGATAATAGCAATTTTCACGGTATATTTGACGTATTAAGCGTGCCCTCAACATTTCATCCTATTTGTAGGAAAATACAACTTCAACTCATTTTAATTCCACAAATCTCCAAATCTCATCGGTGCTTCTCGAGCCATGAAACATGATTTTTTGAATGTTAAAGTGTGTCGACACCGACATACACAGATATTTGTTTAGCAACCATTATTGACTTTACCGACCACCTCTTCCGAAATATGGATTCGTTGAGGCAATGACAATCGAGTTTCCATTCGATCGTCGCCAGCCTCCATCACCATCGTCACACCCGACACCCATAATGTCAATCGATTTTTATGTCGATTGCCATTCGGCTTGACTTAGAATATTTTACACAAGAATGTAGACACATGCATTTCATGCCTTAAGAGTATACATGAATGAATGATTTGATATTTAACATTCCCTTTAGCATAATGAAGAAAATGTAATATCCAAACAACTACAATGCAAGTATAGATGAAAATCCCACTTCATAACTTAGAATGAAAGAGCAAAAAGTACAAGATGATGAAAAAGTGCTCACTTGTTAGTAGATTCATCTTCATTATTGCCGTAACGGCGCTTAAACTTGGCTATTTGACCAATACTCTGAGCCATCTGCCTCTTGGCTCTGAAATGATACACTTTACCCACATTATGAATCTTAGTCATCATCAGATTCATTAAACGCCCACTTTGGGTCACATATGATATCCATTGCAGTTGGGGATGAATCCCTTTCTTCATTACTCAATACACAATTCTGAAAACAAAAAAGGGAAATTTTAAAGAGGAGCTATTCAAAATTAACACTGGCATTTTATCGAACACTTTGTACTCATCATTAAAAATGCAAGTAGACTCATTCCAGTAATCACTGAACGTATTCAATGTACCAATAAAGCCGTAAAAATCAGAAGCAATGTTGCTCAACAGAGACAGATGAACGAAATCACGATCTACATTCAAGAACTAAAACAAAACATCTTCCGTCCAGAAACAATTAATCGTGTCGTTACATTCGAGAATCAATAACGTCACCGACGGAATTAAGCTGCAAAAACATGACAAAACTTACCAGAGAGAAATTGCCTGAGACCAGATGGATGCAGT